>JASANA010011361.1:0-15905 GCA_030248095.1 Ptycholaimellus sp. GST1_10
CTGTACGCAGCCTCTGTAGGAGTGCTCAAATATGCTAAACAATTGCTTGAGGCCAGCGCAAAATATCCCCCAAGCCCTAGCAGGGCAAGGGCAGTCAGAAGAGAGAATAGGACGAGGCTATGCTTGATGATGCCTCCAGTTGTATGTTCTTGGCTACATCTGATAATGATCTCCAGCTCCTTGGTCCCTAATTGCAAGACAAAGCAAATAATCAACCTCTTAACATAAGTATATATGGCCACATTAGAAGCTACAAATATGGTGAGTGCGTTCTCGGCTGGATTTTCCAGTCTCTCTTGTGGCTCAAGCTTCGACACCGCCTTCTCCTTCTCAACTCCGACAAAGGGCAGCTTCTCTGCTTCGGCAGAAAGCTTTTCCAAGGGCAGCTGCATTGCTTAGCAATCAGCGAACTTTCCGGCTAATTGACCTGCTTAGGCAGTCAATCTTTTCGGGCAGCTGTCTTGCTCTTTGCAAACAGCGTTTTTCGGCTGGCTGCTCTGCTCTGCAGAAAAGCCGACAGGACTTTTACGGCTAAGGCTCGAGACTTAGACCGTTTTGTGGCTCAGCCAGGAGGCAAAATGATGAAGACATTGGATATGCAGGGCTTGACTGACAGATGGCGGCTTGGATAGGCTTCTTTCGGACGGCCTGATCACCCGTTCAGACATCCTCCGCACTCGCCTGCAGCTCCCTGCCATGCTCTTCAACCTGGCTGCACCCACTCTGATAGACAGGGCCACTGCAGGGGCTCTAACATCCTTTATCAAGCGGTTTCCGAACTATTTCCTTTCGCCGCTTTCTTTCTTTTCATTTCATCTCATTGCCCATAAATTTCTTCCAACTATTTTCTCGTGGCTGATGGCTACACTTTGCGTTGGAGGCAAAAAGGGCTTTTCATGCAGCTCCGTTTTTTGGGGCCATGATGAAACCGCAACGCAATCTCTGGACGCGCTGGAAGGTTCCAGATTTTTGCGCATAAAGGCTGTGACGTCAAAGGGCTATGTTTTGAAAACAGCCAGCCCAGGGCCTAGGCTGAGGGGCGCTGGAATGCAAATACGCCACCCATCCCCTTCTTCAGCACACCCCAACTGGTCCCCCCTCCTACGCTACAAGTGCACCCCTCTCAGACCACTTCCCTCCATCCAGCCGCTCTTGCTCTCTTATCGGACGCACACATCTGGCCACGCCCCCACTCACCCCCTACAACAGGCAAGGGGGCACAAAGGGCGATGGGGCGTGGGGTGTGGATAGAGGCAGTCTGCCTGACTCGCCCTTCATTTCACTCCACACTCCAGTCTCCGCTCTTCTCTCTCCTCCTCCCCCAACCATCTCATACCCTACTAACACCCTATGCTTCCCTCTTAGGCGCGTCTTAGTGAGGTCTAGAAGAAAGATTGAGGTTGGAGGATGGTGGCCAAGCCACCACCCAAGCGCCCACCAGAGCGTCCCCCAGAGCTACCGCTCCGTCGCAGCAAGCAGCTGGCTGCCAAGCGCGGCGGGCCCAAGTCCAGAGATCGCTCCTCATCCGCCGGTGAACATCTCCGGCGTGCCAGATCCGAGGACACCCCAGGGCTTCGCCAAATGGCACCAGATCAATGGGCACAGATGGTTGCGCAAGGGCTTGTGCCTCCACAAGCCATTGCGCAATCATCTAACAATCTAAGGGCACTTGGACAGCAGTCCCCTCCTCCAACTGGCTTCCCTCTCAGGGCCGTTGGACAGGGGCTGTTGCCTCATTCATTGACACCACACGCCGGTCAAGAAGGGCAAGAAGGGCAAAATGAAGGGCTGGAAGGGAGACAAATGGACGGTTCAGAAGGGCAGGACGAATTGCCGGAAGAGCAGAGAGCACGCATTATGGGCTTTGTTGAGGCCAATCTTCAAGGCGGTGATGCACACGTACGGCTTTTTCCAACCTCTTCCGGGCGCTCAATGCGTCGCCGAGTGCTGGGCACTGTTCGTGAGGCTTTCCGACGCAGAGGGCGCAGTGAAGGGCCGCCCACACCTGGGCGTACCCGACGCCGCTCTCCCTCACCTACTCTGCCACCCGCCAGACCCAGCTCTCCATCAGGCCACACAACACCTCCTCCCCTATCCGTTCCTCTCGCTGCCTCCACTCCGGCTCGCCCCCAGCCCACTTCCATACATCCTCCTTCCCACCTTCATCCTTCACCCTCTCCTTCTCCAGACCGCAGTCGCAGCCGAATCAGAAACAATGCCAGAAGAGGCCAAAGCATTGCAAGGCAGCTTGCAGGTGTGAACAAGGCGGAGCCTGCAGACGATTGGCACGAATGAGCCACTGCTTCACCTACGCCGGATGATGATGTTTCTGTTCGCATTTCAGCAGAAAGAAGCCTGCATGAAAGGGCAAAAAGGCAACTTGCACAGTCACACCACAGTGGAGGCTGGACAGATGGCGTTTCGGGTATTCCCTCGTCTTCTTTCCATCAGTGGACAGGCGCCATGCCGCCGGAAAACTCTTTGGCTTCTTTGGCGCACATTTCTCAACTTTCCATTGCGCCCCCCTCCACACAAGCTACAACTCCTACCCGTTCACGTCCACCTACCTTTCCTCCCTCTACAGGCATTACTGAGGCAGATTTGGATGCTATAACGGAGAGGCTAATAGCGAAACACGAGGCGGCAGCATTATTGGCGAGCCACGCACAGCCTACACCCGTACAGTGCCAAACCGCACCTCCAAACCCTCCTCCACAAACATCCCCCATACACCGTACCCCTTCGCAAGAGGCTCTGTCTAAATGGCAGCGTGAAGAAGAAATCCGCCAGACGTCTAGAAGTACACTGATCACACCTCCCCAGCCCAGCGGGCGGGGCCCGTTGGGCGGGGCGGGAGCAAGCGCATGTGAGCAAGCGACACCTGGGAACGAAAGTTCGGGGAACAAAAGTTCGGGAACGAAAGTTCGGGAACGAAAGTTCCTGGGAACGAAAGTTCGTGATACCTCGCTGTTGCCTTCAAGTCCAAGTTCGGCGGCGTCTCCGAGCTTCTGCGCCAGGTGGCCAAAGGTTTCATTTCATAAGATTGAAGAGGAGGACGTGAGCCTGGGACACTGCATCAGCGCAGACTGTCGAATGGGCAAAGGCATCGCCGTTGCCTTCAAGTCCAAGTTCGGCGGCGTCTCCGAGCTTCTGCGCCAGGTGGCCAAAGGTTTCATTTCATAAGATTGAAGAGGAGGACGTGAGCCTGGGACACTGCATCAGCGCAGACTGTCGAATGGGCAAAGGCATCGCCGTTGCCTTCAAGTCCAAGTTCGGCGGCGTCTCCGAGCTTCTGCGCCAGGTGGCCAAAGGTTTCATTTCATAAGATTGAAGAGGAGGACGTGAGCCTGGGACACTGCATCAGTGCAGACTGTCGAATGGGCAAAGGCATCGCCATTGCCTTCAAGTCCAAGTTCGGCGGCATCTCCGAGCTTCTGCACCAGGTGGCCAAAGGTTTCATTTCATAAGGTTGAAGAGGAGGACGTGAGCCTGGGACACTGCATCAGCGCAGACTGTCAAATAAGCAAAGGCATCGCCATTGCCTTCAAGTCCAAGTTTGGCGGCATCTCCGAGCTTCTGCGCCAGGTGGCCAAAGGTTTCATTTCATAAGATTGAAGAGGAGGACGTGAGCCTGGGACACTGCATCAGCGCAGACTGTCGAATGGGCAAAGGCATCGCCATTGCCTTCAAGTCCAAGTTCGGCAGCATCTCCGAACTTCTGCACCAGGTGGCCAAAGGTTTCTGCGGAGGCCGCGTTGGCGGACCTCCTTTTTGGCCGTGCAATTATGTAGGAAGCTGGTGACTTTATTGTAAGCAAAAAGTGGAGGAAAGAGAGGGTTGAAGCGTAGATTGAGTGCGGCTGCAAAAACAAGGGCAAGTCAGGCCCGAAGGGCGGCATCACAAACTGGTAATTCCGCTCCACATATACTCCCCGCCTGCTGAGGCCAGAAAAAGCTGAAGCATCCTACACAAAAGCTAAGGGCCAGCAATCACAGAATAGCAGCAAAAGCTGAGTAATCCTAGGCGAGGAAGTAATAGAAGGCTCTTGACCAAACAGTAATGCCAAAAAGCAAATTTTTGTTCCAAGAGGGAGTGAAATAGAATAAACAGTATCTCAAGTGGTTGAGAAAAAAGAAGAGTTTACAAATGCACTGAGCAAGAAAATGTGCAGAGGCGTGTAGGGGGTGAGGGGTAAGTGAGCTGGGACTGGGCCTGCACTCCTCCTCCCCCACTCCTGCCCTCCCTCCCTCTCTCTCCCTTCCCCCCCTCCCCCTCCCCCCACTCTCCACTCCCCCCTTCAGCATCTTCGTAGCAAAGAGTGAGTGGAATAGACACACTCGGGCCTGGGGGCAAGTAGCACTCCCAAGCTCAGTTGCTTTGCATTACGATTTGGCCAAAAGGTAAAGCAGAGATGGGAAAGAGGAAAGAGTTTGGTTTGAGCAAGAAAGCAGAGGCGAAATGGGCTCGGAGACAAATAAGGCTTAGTAGTTGGGCCAAAGGGGAAAGAGAGTGAGTTGATTTTTATTTCCTGGTTACCATACCCCAGCAAAACAAGAGGTTGCTAAAGAAAGAGTGAGTAGGGGCCTTGAGTGAGGGTGATGGATGATGGAGGAGGTGTAGGCAAGGAGTAGGCACTGGGCTGGCCCGCGGGGCTGTTCTTGCCGGACCACACAGCTCTGCCCATCTCCTCCTCCCTCCTCCAGTCCGCTCCACTCCTGCTTCTCGTCCCTGTTGGACTGGAAAGGAAAGAGGAAGAGGAAAGACCAAGAGCAGCTGGACTGGAAAGGAAAGTGGACAACCGCAGAGGGAGGTAGAATTAGGGTCAAAAATGAGCCCTAATTCCACCAGACGCACTTGAGTCTTGAGAGGATGGTGTAGGGATAGCGGGTGGCCCAGACGCTGCTGCTGAGCCCCTTGGGAACGCGGTGGACGGCCCCTGCGCCATCGCTGAGCCTTGAGAAGGTGATGAAGTCATGGTGGGTGTCCGCGGCGCTGCCGATGAGGCTGTGAACACTGCTGGAGTCCCTGCGGACGCGGAGGGCAGCCTTGGCGCTGCTGCAGAGCCTTGAGAAGGCAATGAAGTTGTGGCAGGCATCCATGGTGCTGCCAATGAGGCTGTGGACATTGCCGAAGTCCTTGTGGGTGCAGTAGCTCGCCTTGGTGCTGCTGCGGAGCCTGGAGGCATTGCCGAAGTCCTTGCAGATGCGATGGATGGCCCCGGTGCTGTTGCAGAGCCTGGAGACGTCGCCAGAGTCCTTGCAGACGTGGTGGGCGTCCGCGGTGCCGCTGCTGAGCCTTGAGAAGGCAGTGAAGATGTAGGAGTGGGCCTTTTGCCTCTTTTGGTGGCCCTTTTGGCTCTTCTTCCCGCCCCGCCTCCTGAGAGCTGGAGGGGGGCCCTTCCTGATCACTTTGTGGGCTTTCTGCCTCTTCTTCTCACCCCTCCTCTCCTTGACTAGAGGGGGGGCCTTTTGAGGTGGCTCTGGGTGGAGTTGAGCTTGGCGGAGGTGCTGAAGATGGGCTGGCCAAGCTCCTGGGTGGAGATGGCACTGACAGAGCCCTTGGAGGCACTGGAGATGGGCTGGGCAGTCTCCCCGGTGGAGACGATGCTGATGGAACTCTGGAGATTGTTGCCGTCCCCGGGGATGGGCTTGCTGGCCTGCTTGGAGCTGTCCGAGCTCTTGCAGGTGCTGGAGGTGGGCTGGCCAAGCTTCCCGGTGAAGATGGCGCTGTCAGAGCCCTTGGAGACGATGATGGAGGATTTGGCAGCCTTCCTGGCATCCATGATGTCCTTGTAGCTGAAGCTAGAGTGGCTGAGCTTTTGAAGGAGTAGGAGCTGATGGCTGAGGCTGATGACGAGGGGGTGCTGGCAGAGCTGCTCCCGCTTGAAGAAGTCCGGCCCCCAGTTCAGGTAGTTGTTGATCTGGTCCCTGTACACCTTGTTGAGCTCGATGAGGCTGCTGACATGGTAGCATGCAGAAGGGAGCTGTAGGCTGTAGGAGCCGCTGAGGATGTTCTCGCTGAGCTCCACCACCTCCTGTAGCCTCTTGAACCAGGCCTCGTCCATGATGAACTTGTTTCTGATTCCCCTAGCCCTGAGGAGGGCTGTTCACTAGTCCTGATGAGGACTGTTGAGTGAAGGAAAGGGTGAGGGACAAGTGATAGATGTGAGCTAGAGGGAAGCCGAGGTTGCGCAACGCAAGCCAAGGTGGAAGAAGTTGAAGGAGAGGTGGGTAGGTATTGGGTGCAAGGCGAGTTCAGTCAAGGGTGTGATGTCACAAGCACAAGCCCCCTAGAAAAGGTTCTAGAAGAAGGAGTGGAAGGAATGGAAGTTGGGGAAGCTTTTGCAGATAATGCCTGCTAGAGCTAAGGGATAGAGAAAGTGGGTGTGAAGAAGAAGTTGAAAGGGGTGAGAGAGGTTGGGACTGGAGACGGCGATCTTGTAGCTGGCGTTGAAGCGATGGGAGCTGGCCTTGACGCTGAGCTTGCCGTTGTCCCGCACCTCCAGGTTCTTGTTCCCATCATGGAGCTTCTCCCCGCCAAAGTGCCAGAAGCGGAGGAGGAAGACGAGAACCCACAGGCTCCAATTTGCAGAGGCCGCATTGGCGGACCTCCTTTTTGGTCGTGCGATTATGCAGGAAGCTGGTGACTTTATTGTAAGCAAAAAGTGGAGGAAAGAGAGGGTTGAAGTGTAGATTGAGTGCGGCTGCAAAATTAAGGGCAAGTCAGGCCCGAAGGGCGGCATCACAAACTGGTAATTCTGCTCCACAGTTTCATTTCATAAGATTAAAGAGGAGGACGTGAGCCTGGGACACTGCATCAGCGCAGACTGTCGAATGGGCAAACGCATCGCCGTTGCCTTCAAGTCCAAGTTCAGCGGCATCTTCGAGCTTCTGCGCCAGGTGGCCAAAGGTTTCATTTCATAAGATTGAAGAGGAGGACGTGAGCCTGGGACACTGCATCAGCGCAGACTGTCAAATGGGCAAAGGCATCACCATTGCCTTCAAGTCCAAGTTCGGCGGCGTCTCCGAGCTTCTGAGCCAGGTGGCCAAAGGTTTCATTTCATAAGATTGAAGAGGAGGACGTGAGCCTGGGACACTGCATCAGCGCAGACTGTCGAATGGGCAAAGGCATCACTGTTGCCTTCAAGTCCAAGTTTGGCGGCATCTCCGAGCTTCTGCGCCAGGTGGCCAAAGGTTTCATTTCATAAGATTGAAGAGGAGGACGTGAGCCTGGGACACTGCATCAGCGCAGACTGTCGAATGGGCAAAGGCATCGCCGTTGCCTTCAAGTCCAAGTTCGGCGGCGTCTCCGAGCTTCTGCGCCAGGTGGCCAAAGGTTTCATTTCATTCTTTCCCAACTAAGAATAGATTGGCCACTCCGAGGCTGTTGGATGAGAAAACTGAGAAGCATAACGTTTCCTAAGTGCACAAATATTTTAGAATTGGCCAAAAACTAAGAAAGCTTGAAGGCAAGGGCATCGGGAGCTGTCTGGTGTTGGAGCGTGGTCATCGATACGTCTTCTACCTCGTCACCAAGGAGAAGGCTCAGCACAAGCCCACCTACAAGGACCTCGAGGCTGCCCTCTACGACCTTCGCGATGAGGTCATTCTTTTTTCCCCAAACAAGGATCGTGGTGTCGAAATTATGGTCTTTTCAGTTTGAAAAAGTAAGATTAGAAGAGGTGTGGGGCTGTTGAAGTGTGAGGAGTTGGGTGTGGAGGAGCTGGCGATGCCGAAGATTGGATGTGGGCTCGACGGCCTCAAATGGAACAAGGTAACTAAACACTTTTCTATTTTCATAATTTGCATCATTTATGAAAATACGTTGTGGCCTGTTTCAAATCGCTCTTTCCTCCGTCTTCTTTTGGAGCATGATAAAGTTGATGTCTGAGGTGTCAGACATGATCGAGGAGGTCTTCGAGGGCTCCGACGTCTCCATCAGCATCTACTACCGATAAACATCTTTTTTCTTTCCTATTCATATTCAACCTGATGCCAAAGCTTTGCGATTTTCCTAATCATAGATATAACACTGCTTTTCTTTGTGATGTCCACAATAATTCACCTTTCAAGGCTATCGATCTTTTCTTGGCGACCTGTAGTAGCGAAAACTTATAAGCTTTCATCATAACTTCTTTGCCATATTTTAATAAGCTCACATGTTTACTTTTCCCGCTGGTTTACTTGCACTTGAACTATTCCAGCATATGTATTATTCCATTGCTAATCAATTTTGGTTAGACAAGCATTATTTCATCAAACTCAATCAATCAAAGAGTTTTAAAAATGTGCAAGCGTCAAAGCGTGAGAACGAGCAGCTGTAGTGCGATAAGAAGAGGAGGATGTGAGTATGACATTGAGGCATTTGATAAAAGATGAAGCTCAACTGTGTTTTGACGATTGCCTTGCTTCGTTTCTTCGCAGCCTCCGCAAGCATTCACGGGCACGATCTTCGACGAATAACCAGTCTTAAGGAGAAACTTATTCGTTCGTCTCCAACTCCTATCTTTTCTCTGTCTAGTCCTAGGAAGCAAATGGCACTCTGAAGCAGTGTCTGGGAAAATATCGGCCAACCTTTGAGGATCCGGAGAATGGGCCGCACACCGCGAAGGAAGGCGTCTAGAGCGAGCCGCCCTGCGCGCTGCCTACGGGACTCACGGCTCCGAACCCTTCCGCGACTATGACGATGTGTCTTCTCCGTTCTCCATCTATTACCCTCCCTCAGCGGCAAAGCTGGGGCTGGCGGCGCACTTGTGGTGGCAGCAGCCGTTGTAGACGTCGGCGCGGGCGCAGGCGGACAGGGCACAGCAGACGCTGGCCAGACTCCGGCAGTAGGAGGGACAGACCTGGGCACACATCCTCCAGAGTAAGAAGAGAGGAGGAGAGGATGGGGGGAGGAGGACGGGGATGCCCTTGCCGCAGTCCTTGTCGGGTATCCAGAGGTTGGCGCTGCCGGTGTCGTAGACGACGCTGAAGCTCTGCGGCGGCGTGCCCACCTTCACCTCCCCCACGTACATCTCCTGCCAAGGGCCTGGGCTGAGGGAGGGTAATAGATGGAGAACGGAGAAGACACATCGTCATAGTCGCGGAAGGGTTCGGAGCCGTGAGTCCCGTAGGCAGCGCGCAGGGCGGCTCGCTCTAGACGCCTTCCTTCGCGGTGTGCGGCCCATTCTCCGGATCCTCAAAGGTTGGCCGATATTTTCCCAGACACTGCTTCAGAGTGCCATTTGCTTCCTAGGACTAGACAGAAAAAAGATAGGAGTTGGAGACGAACGAATAAGTTTCTCCTTAAGACTGGTTATTCGTCGAAGATCGTGCCCGTGAATGCTTGCGGAGGCTGCGAAGAAACGAAGCAAGGCAATCGTCAAAACACAGTTGAGCTTCATCTTTTATCAAATGCCTCAATGTCATACTCACATCCTCCTCTTCTTATCGCACTACAGCTGCTCGTTCTCACGCTTTGACGCTTGCACATCTTTAACTCTTTGATTGATTGAGTTTGATGAAATAATGCTTGTCTAACCAAAATTGATAAGCAATGGAATAATACATATGCTGGAATAGTTCAAGTGCAAGTAAACCAGCGGGAAAAGTAAACATGTGGGCTTATTAAAATATGGCAAAGAAGTTATGATGAAAGCTTATAAGTTTTCGCTACTACAGGTCGCCAAGAAAAGATCGATAGCCTTGAAAGGTGAATTATTGTGGACATCACAATGAAAAGCAGCGTTATATCTATGATTAGGAAAATCGCAAAGCTTTGGCATCAGGTTGAATATGAATAGGAAAGAAATAGGATGTTTATCGGTAGTAGATGCTGATGGAGACGTCGGAGCCCTCGAAGACCTCCTCGATCATGTCCGACACCTCAGACATCAACTTTATGATGCTCCAAAAGAAGACGGAGGAAAGAGCGATTTGAAACAGGCCACAACGTATTTTCATAAATGATGCAAATTATGAAAATAGAAAAGTGTTTAGTTACCTTGTTCCATTTGAGACCGTCGAGCCCACATCCAATCTTCGGCATCGCCAGCTCCTCCACACCCAACTCCTCGCACTTCAACAGCCCCACACCTCTTCTAATCTTACTTTTTCAAAATGAAAAGACCATAATTTCGACACCACGATCCTTGTTTGGGGAAAAAAGAATGACCTCATCGCGAAGGTCGTAGAGGGCAGCCTCGAGGTTCTTGTAGGTGGGCTTGTGCTGAGCCTTCTCCTTGGTGACGAGGTAGAAGACGTATCGATGACCACGCTCCAACACCAGACAGCTCCCGATGCCCTTGCCTTCAAGCTTTCTTAGTTTTTGGCCAATTCTAAAATATTTGTGCACTTAGGAAACGTTATGCTTCTCAGTTTTCTCATCCAACAGCCTCGGAGTGGCCAATCTATTCCTAGTTGGGAAAGAATGAAATGAAACCTTTGGCCACCTGGCGCAGAAGCTCGGAGACGCCGCCGAACTTGGACTTGAAGGCAACGGCGATGCCTTTGCCCATTCGACAGTCTGCGCTGATGCAGTGTCCCAGGCTCACGTCCTCCTCTTCAATCTTATGAAATGAAACCTTTGGCCACCTGGTGCAGAAGCTCGGAGACGCCGCCGAACTTGGACTTGAAGGCAACGGCGATGCCTTTGCCCATTCGACAGTCTGCGCTGATGCAGTGTCCCAGGCTCACGTCCTCCTCTTCAATCTTATGAAATGAAACCTTTGGCCACCTGGCGCAGAAGCTCGGAGACGCCGCCGAACTTGGACTTGAAGGCAATGGCGATGCCTTTGCCCATTCGACAGTCTGCGCTGATGCAGTGTCCCAGGCTCACGTCCTCCTCTTCAATCTTATGAAATGAAACCTTTGGCCACCTGGCGCAGAAGCTCGGAGACGCCGCCAAACTTGGACTTGAAGGCAACGGCGATGCCTTTGCCCATTCGACAGTCTGCGCTGATGCAGTGTCCCAGGCTCACGTCCTCCTCTTCAATCTTATGAAATGAAACCTTTGGCCACCTGGTGCAGAAGCTCGGAGACGCCGCCGAACTTGGACTTGAAGGCAACGGCGATGCCTTTGCCCATTCGACAGTCTGCGCTGATGCAGTGTCCCAGGCTCACGTCCTCCTCTTCAATCTTATGAAATGAAACCTTTGGCCACCTGGCGCAGAAGCTCGGAGACGCCGCCGAACTTGGACTTGAAGGCAACGGCGATGCCTTTGCCCATTCGACAGTCTGCGCTGATGCAGTGTCCCAGGCTCACGTCCTCCTCTTCAATCTTATGAAATGAAACCTTTGGCCACCTGGCGCAGAAGCTCGGAGACGCCGCCGAACTTGGACTTGAAGGCAACGGCGATGCCTTTGCCCATTCGACAGTCTGCGCTGATGCAGTGTCCCAGACTCACGTCGTCCTCTTCAATCTGCCATTTACATTGTCAAGAACGAAAAAGGAAGTTATTACCGACGGAGAAGAGGTCGCCACGTATCTCATCCATACTCCCCAACTTTCTATTGCCTTTGAAATTTGTCTGACGAACTCTTCAACTGGTTTTGCTCAAAAAAACTGGCTAGTTCTCTTTGAAAGAAAATTTGCCCTAGTGGATCGATTATGAAACGCTTCTGACGAGCTGGGGTGAGAAGTAGAGTGTGCGCGAAAAATGAAAACAAAATTTGCGCATTTTTAGAGCATTGTTAAGAAAATTTGTCGATTTCGCATGCATTAGGCTCAGCGAATTTTTTTGTTCAAAGACTTGTTTGGTGTTCATTACTTTTCTTGCGGAATATTTCCAAAGCGAAGAAGAAGTACCTGAATTATCCAAAGAAAAAGTTCCATCGCCATGAAATATATAACGCATGGCGGACACATTAGCCAACGGAAAAGTTCAAAGGAAATTATGGAAGGCTTGATGGCTGGCTTGTTGAGTGGGCTCCTGCAAATGGTGGTTAATGGTCATTGTGGTTGATGCGAAAGGGGGGAAACCTCATGTCCAAGTTGTGAGGAAGTGGAGAGGTGATGGCCAACGGAGTCCTGTGCCAGGGCAGCATGAGGCCTGAAAAGCTTTGCTAGGGCTGGTGTGAAAAGATAGAAGGAAGAAAGGGACTGTTGGAGACGGATGCCGAGGGGGTTTGGCACCGCCTGACCCAATCCGCGTCCCAGTCCCAGCAACGGTCTCAGACCCAGGCCAGCGCCCAAGCCCTCAATTGCCAACTCTCCATCTTGGCGAGAAGAGAGGAAGCGGCCACTAACAGAGTTAGGGGGTGAATTGAGGGGTCGGGAGGCTTGGAAAGAGCGAAGGCCGCGACCCATGCCGCGTAGGGCCAACTGCGCCACCCCCCGTCCTCCACTTCCCACCACCTTGCAATCACCCTCTATTGCGCAACGGTGTTTCGGTCTTTTCACCAACTGGTTGAGCCTGGCAATGAAGCTGCTGGGAGTCCGCTGAGCTGGGCACTGGAAGGGAGATCTGGACGCAAGAAATCGGCTTCACTGACTTCTCCTGCAACCTCTCCGCTGACCAGGTAAAGGGTTGAAGGGGATGGAGGAGGGAAACAGGAGTGCTGGCCTTGAGAGCGGCGAATTTGCGGAGCAGCTCTTCCCGCTTGGCGCTGGAAGACGTTGTGCTGGCTGGTCTTTGGAATGAGGATGCGGTGTGAGGGAATGCAATGGATGCGGTAGGAGGGAATGGGAACCGGGAGGAGGCTCGTGAAGAGTTGAGCGTGGGAGCGCTGTCAGCCTGGGCGACGGTGTTAGGGAAAGGCGGGGAAGGCGCGGTGGACTGGATCGGTGGCTGCCGCATTGCGTTGACCTGGGAGGCGCTTTCCCAGTCATCTTCATCCTCAACCT
The DNA here is from genome assembly GCA_030248095.1 of Ptycholaimellus sp. GST1_10. Lineage (NCBI taxonomy): Eukaryota > Metazoa > Nematoda > Chromadorea > Chromadorida > Chromadoridae > Ptycholaimellus > Ptycholaimellus sp. GST1_10. The sequence continues at coordinate 12,826 of JASANA010011361.1, forward strand.
CATCCACACCCTGCTCCCTCCAGTCCTGCTTCCCTTCGCCCATTGTTGAGGTTGAAACAGAGGCTGCTGCGACAACCTGATGAGCTTCCTTCTCTAGTCCACCGTCCCTGAGGGGTGCCTGGGAGGTCAATGGCGTAGGCGCGGGCAGAAACTCATCGTCCAGCTCCAATTCCTGACAAAGGGATGGATGTAAGAGCGGTGAGTGAGAAGGGATAAGAGAAACTTCATCAAGGAAGGCTTGAACGGAGGCTGAGCAATGTGCACCACGTTTAATATATATATATGTGTATTTTAGGCGTTTAAACGTAATATAGGCGTTCGGAAAAAGCCAGACGTTATCTTATTTTAACCGTGAGAAGCTCGGCAACGCTTATTTTACCGCCTATTAAGGCATGCTTTTTCTTGATGTTTTGAAGCATTTCAAGGCTGAAGGACGTTTCTCGCCTCCTCTACAGGCCTCCTGGACCACAAAGGAGCCAGCGCTACTGAGCAAAAGGCATGAGAAAGTGATTGTGGGAAACTGACCTTGAGGCTAGATCTCTTTTGTTGTGATATGGGTGGGCCTTTTTCAGCGTTCCCTGTCATTCACATATGTGACTGTGAGAAGATGGAAGTGCCTACTTGGCTGAAATTTCTGTTGCTATCAATTACTTTTTCTTGGAAGCCAGCAAACTTGCCAATCGAAGTGAAAGTTCCTCTGCACGATCTGTTTGAGGTAAGATAGCGCGTAGTATAGACATCTGCTCAAAGTGCGCAGTTCTGCTCTGAGCAAGGCCTGCTTATGCAATAGCGAAGAGTGTAGTGTAGAGTGGAAGCCTAAGCTAAGGGAGTAGGGGATGGGGCGTAGAAAGAGCCATACGGCCTGGACTCACATCCCCAAAGACTGGGCTGGAACGAAGGCGAAGAAGGAGAATGGGGAATCGCGCTCTGGTGTTTTCTGCGCCTTCCCTCTGAATCGCCAGCTCGGCGAGGATGGTCCGAGGTGCAAGTGGAACATCCTGGGCTATGTGCGTGAGCTGGCCTATCACCTGGAGAGTAAGCACCTGGACGACTACCCCGAAATCGTCAGCTGTGTCGTAGCCAGTCTAAAAGGTCCTCTACCTTTTCTCCACTTACCTTCTTTTAGCCTCAGTGACCAGCAATGTTGCAGAGGGGAAGGAGAGTACGGCGGACAAGCGAGCGGACAAGCGGAAAGCGGCTGACAGCGGCAAAATGGATGACTTCCTCGCGCCAAGCCCGCCGAAAGCCTCAACCCATGCCCGCTTCACCTATGGACGAACCCACCCACGCCAGCAGCTCCTATCCAGCCTCCTCTACAGGGCCTGCGCTAGCATGCCTAATCAGGTACACTCCTAATGTTGCCTACTCTTTCCCGCAGGACTAATATTGCATTCAGGCTTTTCGCACTGTCAACAATCCCCGCTTCCGCACTCTACTTCACGGCTTGGAGCCCCGATTTGCCATCCCTTCGGCCATGTCCATGCAGCGGGGAGTGCTGCGGGAGGCCAGCAATGCGCTCAACCTCCTCCGCCGAAAGCTTCTTCTCCCTGCACCGGATCGGAGCATCAACGCCCAGATAGACCTCTGGACTGCACGGTTTTTCCACGGAGGAGGAAGCCACGGAGGAGGATGAGTACCTGGGCGACGACGAGGAGGAGGAGTACGATGGTCGCTACGACTACAACTACGAGGAGGACGGCGGCCACGGCACAGGCAACGTCTACGGCGGCTACGCCCCAGACGAGGAGGAGGCCGACTACCTGCCGCCCATCGCCAAGTACGAGGAGCCCGACACCACCTACAAGGTGCCCTTCTTTACCCCATTACTCCCCCTCCATTCTCTTGTCCATTCACCCTTTGCAGGAGGAGATCAAGAGCGAGAATGGCGGGGACAACGGGGCCGCCGAGGGCACTGGGGCTGCCGAGGGCACCGGGGCCGCCGAGGACAACGGGGCCGGCGAGGACAACGGGGCCGCCGAGGACAACGGGGCCATCGCCGCCGCCCTCGCCGCCGCCAAGGTCAAGGCCGAGGATCTCGGCAACCACTACATCCAAGTCGCCAAGGCCGCCAAGTCCAAGGGGGAAGACTGGTTCTCCGCACTGATCGAAATCAAACTGGTTCCCCTCCTCTCATTTGTCCTCTTTCTCTTTTGCAATTGCACTTGTCTCTCAGGCGCATCAGGATCTGAAGACGATCTCAGACGGCCTCTACTCCCAGATCTGCGACCTGGACATCCCCGAGGACGACAAGGAGGCCATCAAGAACGACCTTCATGGCTGGGACGACAAGGTGTGCAAGTGCACCAAGCTCGTCGACAAGGAACTCAACCGCCGCAACGGCACCCCGCTCAGCGACAACGACGAGGAGGAGCTCCCCTGCTCCAGCTCCGCCTACAAGTTCCGCTCCGCCCTCAAGTTCCGCCCCTTCTAATGCCTTCCTTTCTCACCCCCTCTCCCTCCATGCCCATCTTCATCTTCTTGCCCGCCCCCATCTTCATACCCGTCCCCATCTTCATGCCCGTCGCCAAGTAGCGCATTTAGTCCCACTCTTTTGAGAGCCCTTTTGCAATTTGCATCTTGCCTCTTTTGGTCTCCAGAATCTCAGTCTTGTTGCGTGATATGCAAATGCATCCTCTTCGCGTTTTGCACCCTTTTCAGTCTCTTGCATTCAACGCCTCCATGTTCTTCGCTTCAATCATGTTCAGCTTTGCCGGTTTCGTTTTCGAAAAGCTGCTTCGGTTTAGATCCAAAAGCTAACACAAAGTCACAAACTCAAACATTGCAGCATTCTAAAAACTTACAACCATGAAAAACTCAAGCTGAAAAGCTCAAGCGTTCTCTCAAGCTGAGAGAAACTGTAGCAGGGATGGTCAGGCTAAAGCTAGCGCGATAGAGAAATGTGCAGATGATATTCTACGCATAAAATTCTTCTGCTCCTCATCCGCTTGCCCCATTCACTTCACTGCAAGTTGCCGCTAGCAAAGTTGAGATTGTAGTGAATTGGGCAAAGAGTAAAATGATTCTTCAAGTGGCCCACGATCAGCACAAGACAAAGTTCTGCCACTCTGCACCTCTCAACT
>JASANA010011363.1:0-25512 GCA_030248095.1 Ptycholaimellus sp. GST1_10
CCCCACCGCGCAAAAAGCCATCCCTACCCACAACCGACCTGTTTCTCAAACAGAGCGACCCTTATATAACCCCAGAATGAACTTTTTTCGGGGCACAGACCTCGGAAAGCAGGACCTTTGCGGCCAGCCTAAGACGCCTACAGCCACCTAAGGGGGACTCAAGCCCCGTGGAGACACCCGGAGGGCGTGTCCAAAGGGATTCCCTCTTGGTGTCCCCACGGCAGGGCATCAGCTAAGACCCAATTAGCAATTCCCCGCCCTTGTCCTGCTTCCACTGGCACCGGTCTGGGCCCCTCCTTTTGCTCCAACAAAGACTACCCGCGACAATACAATTCCTTTGACAAAACGGCTGACAGGATGACCTTGGCTGAGATTGAGGGCTAGCTGGAGAGAAGGGGGGAAAACCAGTCCCACAAAAACCAGGAAAGGGGATAATGGGACGACAAGAAAAAGGGGCGGCTCTAACAATCAGATGGCACTCAGAAACGGCCCCGTCCCCCAACAGATGAGATAACAGAAGCCCAGCAGAGGTTAGGACCAACCCAGAAAAGCACAGCAGTGAACTGAAGAAGACTTACCAACAGCCAAGCGCACCCCCCGGAGGCAAGAGGCGCAGGCACGCCTGAGATTAGGCGTGCGCCGCTGCTTCTTGCCACAGGGTGAGGCGGACGAAGGACCCCGACGGGCGTCCTCTGCAGGCATTTGTTGGCGCTGCGAGAGGCTAACAAAATGCCTGCGAGAGGTAGGCTGCCGGAGCAAACGACGAGGGATGAAAGGGGGAAGGAGGCGAGGAATCCCTGCCATAGTGACTCAAGGGGCAAAAGATAGGGCGGGGGCAATGCCTGCCTATCCTTAGGCTCTTGAGTCAGCAAGCGGGAACAATGACGAGAGGGGCGGAGTCGATGAGGAGAGGGTAAACAAGGGGCCGCCTTTTATACCCCAGCAGGGCCAACAAATGAGGCATTCCCCTAAGGGGAAAGGCAACAACCACGGTTTTCTCGCCACCACCAGCCTCATCTCCCTCCCCGCCAGAGGGAAAGTAGACAAACGCGAAATTTTCGCCAGTCCCAGCCTCCTCATTCGCCAACCCACCACCCCAAACACCTCCTCAACCACCGGCCGCGAGACAAAACAAACAACAATTGGATTACAACTGGGAGCCCGAGAGGGTCAGAAGAAGGGAAGAGAAGGGGAGCTGGATGAGTGAATGAGCCACTCGGTGACTACAGTGCGTATTAGGCCAATCCTCAACCTGACGCCACACATCTGGGCGAGATAAACAGGCCCTGCCTTCATGCAACACACTCCTCCTCACCCTTCGCCACCGCACCCGGCCAACAAATGTCCCACCACATCGGGCCAGAAGTTTATCGAATCAAAAAGCAAGAGGAATCAGACATGAATACCACCTCACCACCAGTGCGGGGACCGAGACCCCTGAGAAGGACCACTACTGCGGAAATAGGTCACCATGGGGGTCACTTCCTCCAAACTATCACTCAGACCGGAGGCTGCTTGACCCCCGGAAGCCTGACCGGAAGTACCAGCATCCTCCGTCACACTCACCGGGAGAGGATCATCGACAGCGCCCGCATGCGCACCTCAACAGGAAGCGTGTGAAAACAGAGCAGGAAAATCCGGCGGAAATACAGGGCTGGAAGCAGGACGGAGTGGGGGCTGCGTGGCTGGAGCCAGAGGCCACCGAATGGGAAGCGACGGAGTGAGGCCCAGAGTACCCACCGACGGCCGGCGATGGGCCTGCCTGAGCCGGGATCTCCACGTACTCCCCGACGGATGCTCCACCTCCCTCCCATTCTCCCCCCACGCCACCTCCCACCAGCCAGCTGGCATCCGGCTCAGCACCTCCGTCCATCCCTGCCAACGACCCAGTCTGAAGAACCCGGACCACCAGGAGCAAGGAAGCGGACAATCGCGCAGGTGGACCACTGGCTTGGCCTTCTTCACCGGCGGCATCCCCGGAGGCCCCGAAGACTTGGCCAGGGCCTCGCGGATCTGAGCGGCCAACCCCTCCTTGGAAGACTGACTGGAAGGACGGAGCATCGGGGTTGCCGGGGGCCGAGAGTGCTGGAAGCCAGTGGGGTCCTCACGCTCGCCAGTCCCCACGGGACGCTGCCAACGGGCGTCCACCCCAGGCAATCCGACGGGGAGGCCGTGGGTCAGGCGCCAGCGGATGACGAACGCCGGGACAGGCTGCGTCACCAACTCCGCAAACCCTGCCCCAACTCCGCGGTGGGCCACTGACATCGCGCGCCCCGCTGCAACAAATTGACACCCCGCTGAGACAAGAGAAGGACGACGGAGTGGAAACCTTGCTCCGACCAGGAGAGGTCACGAGCCTTCTGCCGAAGCCGCCGCTCCTTCGTTGTCACCCCCTTGATCTTGGAGGCATCCTGGAAGTTCCAGGGGTCGGAGCGTCCGCCAGGGTAATCCACGATGCAGGCCCGGTAGCTGGCATCCTGGCGAAGCCCGTCTCGCTTGGTGTAGAGGCCGGGATAGTCCGTGCCCGCCGGCCAGCGGTAGACGCTACACCGCAACGTGTCCTCCGGGCGACAGACGGCATCCAAATCCCACATCCCAGTCCCCGCCTCGTACGACATTGGCAACTCCGGCGGCCAATGCTCCACCCACCGATGAGGGGGGCAAAAGCGGAGCACCCAGCGATGCCAGCCCGGTGCTACAATCGACAACTCCAGAAGCCCAGGAGAAAGAAGAGGACGTACGAGGAATGTCGAAGTTGGCGTCCAGAGGACGGAGCCGAGGATGAAACCCAGTGGAGTCCACCTGCCCGGCTCCGACGCCCGTCCCCATATCCACACAGCCACCTACCAACAAACCCTCCAGCGCTCGCCAAAGATGAGGGAACCCAAAAAGCCTTACGAAGGTGAGCCAAGTCCACCTTCGGCCAGGGTCCAGTGGACGGAAGGGCAACCGGAAGGAGGTCCCGGACCAGACCCGGGTCCAGCCCCACCCGAAGCCGCGCGCACCACTCCTCTTCCGTCTCGTACCGGTAGGGACGGGTGAGCTCGTGGACCACCCGCCCCGGGGCCTGACCAGGAAGGACAGCACTAAATGACCGGAACAACCAGGATAGGAAGTGGAAACGTCGGGAGCGGCGAAAAAGAGGAAGGGGCTCGGCAGCCGGTACTGACACGTCGCTGGCTTGCACCCCTGCTTCAGCCAGGAGATGAAGGAAGGATCGGGCAGCAGGTTCTACGACAAACCATCCATCACCCGGAAGTAAAAAACAGTCAAGGAACCCCGAGGCTGTTGACGAACAACACGACGCCCAGGGGCTCCTCTACCCGCAGTCCAAACAGGTCGCCGTTTTGAGGACAGAGCGCTGCGTGGTAGGCGCACATCAGCCGCCAGCTGGTTTGCCACGCATATTGGACCTGCTCTGGATAGCGCCGGCGGAGTAGGGGTGGGAGCACAGCCACGGAACACTCCGGGTAGCGTTTTTTCCAGAAGAAAATACTACCCCACTGCAGAAACCAACTTCCGCCGACGTCGGAGAGACTGGAAAAACCCACCATTTCGCGCAGCTCCGGCACCAAATCGAAGGGCGCAGGAGCGGCTGTGCGGAAAAGACTGCAGTGGCCCACCAGAAGCGCCAGGTGCAGGGGCCGGATGCTGAGGCCCAAGGGACCACGCTAAAAAGGGACACCGGCTGAGTTCGCGGAAGGAAAGGCAGGGAGGAACCAGGATGCTCTGGTAGTGAAGGAGGGCGTAGACGAGACTGCCGAATTCGTCACCTGCCCAGCAGACGATGACGACGCCGACGCCCATCGCGTCCTCCAGCAGAGTAGGAGGGAGACTACTGACGGTTTGACCACCCACCAACACGATCGCCTCCCGGTCCCTGCGAGCCTGAGGGCCCTGCCGAACGGAGACCTCGCCGCGGCCTTCATGGCAGCGAAGCACGAAGCAGCCCTCGGGGATGCTGGAGGGCTCAGCGGAGGGGTAGGACAGGTCAAGAAGGACGGTCTCGGCCTCATTACGACCAGCCGCCATTCGTCCCGCCTGTGCAACAGTGAACTGCAGCCAGACCGCTGAGGAGGCAACACCAAGCGCCCAGAAGCCACGCCCCCAATCGATTCCAGACACACTCTCAGACGCTGCGCTGCACATGGCTGGTTTCGGAGCCATTTATCCAAGGCTAGACAAGATAAACCAGTGGAACCAGAAAAAGAATCAGAAAGAAGCGTGATAGAGGGGGTGAATCTGGGTCTGGAGCCACTCACGAACAGCGCTCTTGCAATCACCAGAAAAGCCCCAATCACCCCAACACCCCATATCCAGGACACCACGCAGGAGAGCTAGCGCGGCAGACTCGGTCGCCCCGTCGATGCTCTCCCCCAGCCCGTCGCAGCTCAACTGCCGCTGGGGTGTCACCAGACGGAGCTCGACGCGTTTGAGGCCATCCTTCTCGCCCATCTCAAAGCGGAAATTTTGGCGAAGCCCCGGCCTAGGCAACCACTACCAGCTCCAGGACGAAAGCTTGGCCGAACTGGCGCTTGGCGGACTCGTTGAGGAAGGCGAACACCGTGGGCAGGGAAGAAGAGGAGCCAGACGACCCCGCCACCTCCTCAAGCGACTCCTCCACGGGAGCCTCCTGGCCGTAACCGGACGCCGGGGCCACCGCCGTTTCGCCCGTCGCCGCCACCTCAACCGGGGCCATCTCGTCAGAGCGGAAGCTGAGCGAGGGAGGCAACCGAGAATTGGCCCTGCCCGCCCAGATACGCTTGCACCGGCGGAGGATAGACCCCCGGAGCCCCGCCGGAGGTCAGACGGAACTCCAACGGAAGGAGCCCCGGCGGATACAGCATCAGTAGGAGGCCCATCATCTGGACGCAGGAAGCCCGCAGGTAGTGCTACAAAGATCAGCACTTATCAACCGCAAGGAAACGCCACCTACTCGAGGGCGCGAGGTTTCATGAAAGTGCGGAAAGAAGCGAGAGCGGGCCGTCCTGCCAATACACGACGCATTCGCAGAATTAGCGCCCCAAACCAGCCCACTCAAAGGCGTGAGGTTTCAGAGGCACCAGAAGGGAGGCAACCTGGACCACGCGGCCAATACACGGTGTTCCCTGATGGCCTAATGTTCACCCCTAGCCAACCAGGCGGATGAGGTTTCACGGGATAACCAAAGCTAGCCGCGAGCCACCGTCGCCAATTAGAAGTTTGAGAAACAGAACTACAAGAAAGACCAAACATAAAGGAATAAAAAACCAACACCGTCCGGGAGGAGGTCGTGGTAGGAGGCGGGAGACTTCAGGAAGCGTCCCCAATCCGTCCTACCCAGCACCGTTTCCATGTGGAACTCCATCTCGGACAGCTGCTCAGCATAGCGACGCTCAAGGAACCGGCCTTCGCCATCATCAACCCAAACTCAAGCGTCCGTACCCGACTTAGGCTATCCACCCGCCCTTGGGTGTAGCGAAGGCGAGGGCCTGGAAGAAGGAGAGAAACTCGGGGACGCTCGTACGCCCCCAACACCTCGCAGGCCGCTCGAAACTCCTCCAGATGGTGAACCTCAAATTAACGACCATCACCGACCAATGAGGACCGGAAGTAGCGCACGATGCCGCGGGCGGAATCATGTACGAAGCCCAGCTTCCGGCGCTCCTTGGCAGAAACGCCGCTCAGAGCCTCTGGGCTCACGTAGAGGTCGTTGCTCCCCATGCAGATGCCAATGTGGAAGTACTCGAGGCGACCCCGCTGCAACAGGGGACTGCTGGGAAGAAGAGGGGGGAAAGGACGACAAAAACAAACTTGAAGAAGGAGAGAGCGGAGGAGGGCCGGCAGATGCGAAAGACGGCCGCCGGACAGGAAGGCCAGGACCACCGGGTAGCCCACGCCTGCCTCCAACGATGCCACATCCACCGAGGCACCCTGCTCGTCCATGATCAAGAGCCCAGCGTGGCGGGACTGAGCCACTGAAGGACCCATGCTGATTATGGGGTTGCCCTCCATGCCCACCTTCCACTCCGGCCAATTTTCACGAGCCATCGGGGAGTTGCGAAAGGGCTACGGTTCCAGCGAACACTGACTGAGACAGACAAAACCCCCGCCTCTTTGTTTAGGAGGCGCCCTGAGCTACTGGACTAAAGGAGCTCCTGGGGAAATTCACGCACCACTCCAAACCCACTTTCCCCCCCTCCCCAAATACCCCCAGTGAGAATATAAAAGGGGGAAAAGCGACCACACACACACACCAAAACCCAGGATGGAGGCCCTGGTAGCCTCGCTGAAGGATACGAAGGCGCGCTATCCACGTTCTACTTCATCAGTCCCACCCAACCCCATCACCACAGAGGACCTGGCCCTGCTCGCCTTCCCACCGGATCCCGTCATTCCCTCCGAGGTGAGCCCCGAAAGGGCATTAGAAGATATGAAGTTCTTGGGCTACATGGAGTGGGAAGACTTTGTTGGGGAGAATGCTCAGGAAGCCTCAGGAGGAGTGGTAACTTATGGTAAAGCCATGAGGAGAGCACTGAGGACGGGTATTTACTCAGCCACCATTGTGGGGGAGGGACAAGGAGGCTCACTTAAAATTAAAGTCACCTCTGTGCCCCCAGGCTCTCACCAGGAACTTCCGGAAGAGGGGGAGACGGGGTGGATCACCCCTTACACTCCCTGCAGGCAGTGCTGCGTTGTCACACGGCAGCTGCTGCTTGACCAACTCCAACTGCGACCCACCCTTACCCATCGCGTAGGAGATGAGATCAGCTGCGCAGGGGTACGAAAACTGAGCCCCCGCTTCTGGAGTCCCAGACTTGTGCTCTCCCCACCTCCTAGCCAGCTAACAGGAGTCTTAGCAGTCACGGAGGACTTAGCGGGAGTCCCCGGGGGAAAAGGGAGCTGGGTAAGAAGCCTACGGATGGAATGGCCTCACTCCCTCCGGTACCGCTTTGCATTCCTACAAACCAGGGTATGTAGCAATGGTAACGGAACTTTTCTACCCCAGACCACCTGTGGGTATGCCACATTATCCGAACAGGAGTGGCAAAAGGCGGAAGCTAGGCGCGAGTGGGAAAAAGGCCAGGGACCTCGCCATGGGGAAATTGTGATGCTAAGTAGTGTCAGGACGGAGGACCAGACAACTCCCTTCGAAGGCCTAGGAATTAAGAACATCACAGACCTCCGGGTGGGCGGCAAACCACTGCTGGAACGTTGGAGGACGTCAACAGGAGTTAAGATCACTCGGAGAACCTCCCCAGGACACATCCACTTCCGGGATGTGCCCACGGCCCTAGGAACCCTAGCCAGAGCCACCTATGAGGAAGTTCGGGCGGTCAAAAATGCCTTGACCGACTGGTGGCGGAAGGAGCCACTGATGATGGTTGACTTCGAGGTGGGACCGGAAGATCTCACGATCTCCGTTTCCGTCCCCAACCTCCAGGCACCCAGCGTCGCACTAGGTACCAGCCCCATCCTAATCCTCCCGATCCCGCCAAGGGGACGCTCCCGGACGATAGCTGTCGTCGTGGCCACAAGAGCCAAAATTAAGGGATTGATGTCCATGACACTAAAACTCAGCCCCACATTAGGGGAGGAAGATGTAGTGCGACTTGGGCTAGCGCAAATGGCGGAAGCAGCGAGGAAATGCCCCAAGATGCGGAAATGCAGGAGCATAGCCATCTCCTCCAACCTTCCGTCCTGCCCTAGCCTAGTCGCTGCGTGGGAACCCAACCAAATACTGGCGTTTTACCACGCGACCCAAATGAATCGCCTGTATCTCCAATTAAATAATACATCTCTAGATTGGGCAACCTCAGAACAGAAACCAGGTGCGACGGAGGAAGGATCGACGGCACCAACAACGTCACCCCCAGAAACCACGCCACCAGTTCCCCACCATCTCAGTTAGGACACTTACCGAGGTTATGTAGGTAGATTCACTAGTAGTAGTGCAAACCTACACCCTCGGGTGATGGAATGCAGCAGGCCTCGAGCCTAGCCAACCATGCAAACCACTATTGCCACTCTCAGCCCAGTCGACGCCAGAGGAGGATTCGACCTTCAATGGAAGGAAACGCCTCCGCCCGATCGGCTACCAGGACTTGGTTACACCGCACAACCCTTCTATGCCCTTCCTCTTGCCGCAACGGACCGTAGGGCCAGTATCCTCTCAGCCCTCCGGGTTCCCCTTCGTTATCTGGCTTTAGGAAATGAAGAGGTGGGCGTATGGGACGTCCGAGAACGACTAGGGACCACTGGATGGGAGCCCACCAGGATAACTCTGCCTACGGCACCAGGACGTTACTACTGCACCCCGGCTCTCATCGTCCGGCGGGAAGAGCCCGAAACCGCGACTGCGGGTAACCCCAATTCCTCCTTTGTCGTGCGAATCAGAGGGCAAGTTGCAGTAGCCTTAGAAGAAGGAAAGGAGAGGAGAGACAAAATAAAGGGATGGGCAATTATAGACCAGGATACAGAAGTCTTCGAGAGAAAACTAGGCCCAAAACCCCAGGAAGGACTCCCCATATTGATTCTGAGGATGGAAACCCAGAAACAGGCAGACAATGGGGAACAAAGGTACACCATAAAATCCTATAAGCCATTAGCCTACAACCAGTTAGCAGGGTGGACCTCCCTTCCCTATCAAGCACTAAGGAACACATTTGATGGGAAATATAAAGCAACACTGCAAAGGCTTAAACAGCAGGACAGGACCTTCCTGATAAACCACTTCGCAATAGCTATGTTCGATTACTTAAATGAAAACGAGACTCAAACACCAGGAAGGAATGGGAAAAGGGTACCAGCTACATGCCATATCCAGGAAACGGAAGGGGAGGAATACGCTACTTTACTAGTTGAACAGGAAGACATGGTGGACATCAAGGGAGCTTTCCAAATTCAGATGGAGTTTCCGGAACTGACCACCCCCATCAAGGGTAGAATAGTGTGGGAAGAGACCAAGGCAGAGGGATGGGAAGCGAAAGCTTGGATAGAGGCTAGCTCCCTAGTGCCCCTGCACCAGAAGTACATTAGCTTAGGAAAGGAAGTCGGTAATCAGCAATTAGAGATATGGCTGTCAGCCGCGAACGACACTGAAAGTCCATATCTGGATTACCAGACCAGGTATGCAGGAGCACAACTCAACGGGAAGTCAGCCACCTCGCGACTTCTACGAAGTTGCGTGGGGCTTCATCAAGAGGGGAAGGGAAGTGACCCCGCATACGGGCCCATTTCTACGTGCATCGCACTCAAGGATAAGGAACTCACCAGGAATCAAAACCTTGTAATTAAAGCCATGGCGCTAAGTGGGACAGAGGAAGCACCACAAAATGCCATTATACTAATTCCAGGAGTCCCGGGGGCAAGCAAAACAAAAACTTCCCTTCTAGGAGCATGTAATTATATTATGTATCGAAGGAAGAAACTGAACCTGCCGCATGAGGAGGCTAGGATACTATTCATTGCTCAAACAAATTACGCAGCTAGCCAAGCCTATCGATCAGTGACGCAGATCCTGACAGCGCTGATGGACAACGGCGACGAAGAAGCGGCGGAAACGATTCGGCCACTCAGGATCTGTAGCCGAACCCATGCAGAGGTAGGAGACTTCCGGACATGGGATTGGCTGCCAGCACATTTACTGCTGAGGCAGGCTGAGGCCAGGATCAGAAACCACTTCCCCACCGAGGAAACAATAGGAATGGCAGCGAAAGAGACTAGCGAGGTCGCGGGATTCAAATATGGGGATCAGCAGGAGGGCGACTATCTGGAGTTCGTGAAGAGAATAGGAGAGGTCATAGAGTGCGAGAATCAGTTGGCACGGGCCAAAGAAGCAGCTAAGACAGGGGGAAAAGAAGCCAAGCTAGAAGTTCCAAGGTGTAGAGCCAGACTACAATTGCTTCGACGACAGCCCCTGTCTAGCTTCGTGTCCTTCCTGAATCCCAATCTTATCTTCGCCACGTTAGATTCGAGTAAGTTCTATTTCCTGCAGAGCCTCAACTTTCAACCCACCATGATCATCATGGACGAAGCCAGTCTTATCCAACGAGACTTAGCCTTGTGGCAGATAGGACAGGTGGGAAATAAGTTGTCCTCTATAGTAATCACAGGAGATGAGCAACAGCTGCAACCACATCATCAGTTGCCTGGAGTGGCGGCTAGAGTTGCGGCCATGAGCATTCTGGAGGCCTTGATGCACCCCCAGGACTCGGGACCTTTCGCAGTGCTACCATTGGATGAGTCGTTTAGGTTAACCCCTGATGCTGTGCGGCTAATCTCGGCTTTCTACCAGGAGATTACACCGAGGGCATTTTTCCCTCTGGAGCACACCAAGGATGCGATAGAGGCTTTTCCATTTCTTCAGACTAGCCACAGGACAATCTTTTTGCATGTCTCTGGCCAAGAATCAGAGACGCACAGTCGCAGCAACTTCGTGGAAGCAGAGTTGACGCTTGTCGCGGTTCAGCGACTACTTCGCAGGGTTCCTGCAACGCACATTCTAATTATCACCTATTATTCAGCCCAGCAAAAACTTATGAAGCATCTGCTGGCCCAGGAGAATTTAGAAGTAGCAGTAAGGACGGTGGATTCGGTCATTGGCCTGGAATCCCCTTTTGTCATCGTCTCTATGACCCGTTCACAAGGCGGAGAACAGGAACCCAACATTGGGTTTGCAGGATCAGCCCATCGAGCCGTTGTGGCTCTGAGTAGGGCTTCGAAGGGACTCATTGTGATAGGGAATTTCTATACCTTTGCAGGAGCCTTCGGTCGACGGACCTTGCGGGGGTCATCAGGAGCCGGAAGGGCTTATGAAAGCTTTCTTTCGCTGCTCAGCGAGGGCCGGGTTGTTGAAAATTTCAAGTCCCTGTTGCAACGCAAAGGTGACTACCGGTATAATTGCCGAGGACAATTGCTCCTGACAGGTTCCGGGGCTCGCATCTTAAGGCCCTTGAAAGGAGATTTGTTTCCGAAGCGATCAGCTGATAATTTGTATTACCAGGAGTATCCCAGGAGCCGAGACCGGAAATCCGAGTCCAGACCTAGGGCGAGGCCGCTTACGGTCCGGAGGGATCTAACGTCGAGTGACTCACCAATCGAGCAACCCCGGGACGAGGGCCTGCAGTCCCGTTTTGCAACCTGGAATCCCTGGCCCTTAACCCCCACGCATGGTGCGATGGGAGGGTTTGGAATTATTCCGATGGAATTGGAACAGAGGAATCACCCATTCTGTTTATAGACCAAACGGGCTTGCAGGATCAGGAAATTGAGGATCTTTCCAGGGCGATGAGAGCTGTGGCGACGACCACCCAGTACGCTGAGGTTTCGGAGGGCCATTCCACGGTGCCCTTCCGTGGAACCTGCAATACCTCTGCGAGAGCATAGTTAGTTACACATCGCCCCAGCCATGTCCAGGAGCTAGTCCTAAATGTTGCCCACGCGTGAGGCCAGTTTAGTTGACGCTTTTATGGCATGACCAGTCGTGTAAGCCTTGTCTTATAACGATGAGAGTGAAGAGTTGGTCTCAGGTCTGATGTTTCAACTGGACCATGTGTACTTTAGTCGCACCCTTCCTATGATAGCTGAGTGAGAAGAAAACCCTATCTTGTGCCCTTATGTTTCACCCAGTTGATGAGGATGCCTCTGTGTCTTCTCCTCCAATCCGGGTGCTTTTGGATGAAGAGTGCGATTTTAGAACCTTCCGGCTTAGGAGTGAATAGGGCCAGCCAGGATTCGGATGTTTCAGTTGGACCTCATGAGTAGGCGAGGCTCCTCAGTGCCAATGTGTTTTGGGAACGCAAAAGTGAGTACTTGGCCGCCGGATGTTTCGAGCAATGCGTAAGAGGCTCTTGTGAGTTCCTCACTGTAATAGCTCGCTGAAAAGACTGACTCTACCCGGCTGAGGCCATGGCCTTTTTGGTTCCTGCGCGGAGCTACTCAGGAGCCTGATGTTTCTGCTAGGATGCTTTAATTCCCTTGCCGAATTCGCGTCTGATCTGGAAGTGTTACCTAGCCTTGTTGTCAGCTGATGTTTCACTCGGTCAGTATAGCTTTATACCCTTTTCTCTTGGCAATCTTCAGTTCAATTCTGCATCCACCAGGAACGGAAGTGACTCCAGCCGCGCCCCAACTCGGACCCTTTGGTACCCAGGCCTGTTATGTTTCAGGACCTTGCCTTAAAGACGCTGAATACTGCAGGGCCAATTGTTGTGGTTTTTCTGGCTGAAATTTGGATGCCCCTGTCTCACCTTCCTATGTCTTTCCGGATGTAGAATAGCGAGGAGGTATTCGACGGATGTCCGATGATGATTGTGGACTCTGTTCTGTAGCTTCGTGACCTCAGCCCCACATTAGGGGAGGATGTTGTGACCCAATGCAGCCTTCGGTGGGCGAAGCACACCGTAGTTCTGTTTATTCAGGGTGTTGACAGAGATGTGCCCCCAAGCTGGTTGTGATGGCGGCGAGTGCGGACCCTTCAGCAAAGCTCCCGTGGAGACAGCCTGGGCGCAAGAACTCCTTCGCTCTAAGTGACGAAGATGGAGAGTTTCCCCTACCGTAGGCTGTCCAGGTTGAGCTATTGGAGTCCTGCCTTTCGCGCCTCATGTATGCTTTGGGTGGCGATGCCTTCCTCTCTGTACACACCTGGCTTTGTTCAACCATCGGCATTGTTCTCTGTGTATATAAGCCGGATGCTGCCCCTGTCGCCAGTTCAGTCGGCGAGATTGTGGGCCCTGACTCAAGAGATTGATGTACGTGCTGTGAACTACTGCTGATATCTGGAGTGCTGGCAGTATGCGATAAAGGCGGACCGTTGTCATCAGTCACGTAAGCAACCAGATCCACCGCACAATCGAGGCCAGTAAGGGCCTGTAAGGAAGTATCACCACAGGAAGTGTGAGTGACAGATAGGCTCCGGAGGAAGTCCGGCAGGAAAGCCTAGGCCGCAGGAAGCGGCGTTGCATCGAGCTCGGTGAGGTAGGTTCCACCGATAGCTGAGACCGCTGGAAATCGGGCACGGTGAAGTGTAACCGAGGCGGAAAGAGCTAGGACATAGCCAAAGGGTTTACAGCAAGGCTGTGACAGGTGTCGTCTGGGCTGCTGCTCTGGGTGTAGCCGGGAACAGAGGCACGGAAACTGTCGTCCTTCCGTCGGAAGCAGCCAGCCTGTACAGCCCCCACACCTCCGAAGGTGAAGCAGGAACCCCAGATGTCAACGATGCCCCCAACTCCGAGACCTACTCTGACGACAACGACTCCCTCAAGTGAGACGACGTTTTGCCGGAAGAAGACCCACCACTCCAAGGCATCCTCAAGCGACCGAAGAAGAGCTTCCACCCCAACCCACGCCGCTCCACGCGACGCCGCAAGCTCCGCTTCAACAACCTCGAGGAAGCCCACCTTGCCGCCAAACCCACCCAGGACTTCGCCAAGATGGGACCTTGCCGCACTCCCTGCAACACCTCCCAGCTCCTTGCCCTCCAGTGCCACCACCACCAACCTTTTGAGGGACAAGAGCACCGTACCATCCCTTGAGAGCACAAAACTCTCATCAAGGAGTGCTACCAGGATGAAGATCTGGACAAGGAAGATGAGCGATGGGAGACTCAGGACCAGCTCCAGGAGGAGTCCCGCTTTGACCCAGTCAAACGACCTGAGCTCGACGAAGTCCTCAAGCTGGACGCTGTCACCAAAGACTCCTTCATCTTCCCCAACTGGAACAAAGGACAAGAACCGGCGCCTGTCGCCTACCATGAGTACATCCATCACCCTGACTACCACTCCGTCCACCCCACGCTCCCACTCTGCAGCCTCTGTGCCCTCGCCGTGGTCTTCATGCTACTCCTCCCCGGAGCCACAGCAGAGGACCTGGAGTCAGTCAAGCTCCCCGGACACACGCCTAAACCCCCACTGACCCAGGACATCATCAGACACTGACTGCTCCAAGCCCAAGCAGAAGCTAAGGACCTTGCCAAGGCCCCACCCAAGGGGGTCAAGTTCCAAATCTGTCCCCGACACCCAGGAGCCAGCAGGATCTTCACCATACCCAAAGTCCCCCGAGACTGCCACATCCCCAAGAAGGCCTTCCGCTCCTACCACCCCGTTGACGTCTACGGCACCGATGGGCAGCCGCCACGCTCTCCCACAGTCAAGTGCGTGTCGACCTCCCCTTCCCCATCATCCGCCGCTCCATCCCCATCCACGAGTGCATTGATGCATGGGAGAAACTCAAGTTCCGTGGCGCCAACCTCAAGCTACAACGATGAGGCTTCTACTCCACAGAACAGACGGTGGAGATCACATGCTACTGCTGTTGGCAGACCTTCTACTATTCTGCCACCAATCTCCACCTCTACATCGGGAACATCTACTCCAACCATGGATCCCCCACCATGGACCTCAGGGTGGACCTCTCTGGCTGCGACATTGGCAAGGAGAGCTGCCTCACCCCCACCAGCACCATTGTCTGGCACAATACCCCACTCCTGGAGTACTGCCCCTTCAAGCTCCTAGGTACCTACCTGGCCAACATCATGGGCGACCAAGTCCGCATCCCCAACCTGCAGACCTCGTTCACCACCTACAAGCCCAGGAACAACTTCAACTTCACCAAGCCGGAGATGAAGTGCCTGCCCAATGACACACTGCCTACCCATGAAGGCATGGCAGTGCGGATCCACTGGGACGTCAAGAAGACTCTTGAGTACCCCAAGAACGCCAAACACAAGGGAGAGAACAACACTCCCCACGTCCACCTCAAGACCCTCCTTCCCGGCGACAAGGACGTACCCCCTGGACATCCACACAAGCCCGCCCACCAAGACCACTCCCAGCATCGGAACAGCCAGAAGCCTCTCTGGGCACGGTCTTGCCATCGACGGAGCTCCAGCAACAAGGAGTCCGCGCAAAGGGAGGAATGGCTGAAGTGGCTTCAAAGTGGTGCGATCTCCTTGGCCCTTGACACTGACAAATTGAGGCCCCATGATGATCAAGCCACCAGCCCCATCTCCTTGGCCCTCGACCTTGACAAATCGAGGCCCCAGGCTGATCAGGCCGACAAAGCACAGAGGCTTAAACTTCCGGCGCTCAGTCACCTTGCTTGCAAGGAACAGATCGAAGCCGTCCACCAACACCTCGGCAAAATCGAGCACTGGTATGACATCCACGACCCTGTTGAGGCCAAGATCCACTTCATCATCGACAAACTCGATGACATCATCAACAAGGCTGAGCTGAGAGAAGAGCAGTGGATCTGCCTGCTGGAGAACCACCAGTACCAAGTCCTCTGGCAGCTCTTCTACATAAACCCCACCATTGGACTATGAGCCTACACCGGCCGCTCTGACATCTCAGCCTCAGTCCAGGGCTCGGCTGTCTACCTCGCCAAGTGCCTGGAGGCCCATGTAGCACTGATCTACCCCTACCACCGCCTCCCTGGCTCTCACCAGTGCTACCTGTTCCTCCCTGTGAAGCTCACCAGTGGAGAGACCTCACCTATCACAGCCCAAAGGTAGATTGCCACCTGGTCCAGCCCTACATCTTCATGGACCCTGCGACACCAGGAGAGAGCCTGGCTCTCTTCCAGAACCTCACCAACCAATCCTTCGCTTCGGTCCTCCACAGCCCCTTCTTCATGCCCTTCGCCCCGAACCTCTCCTACGAGGTGCCCGTCCTCTTCAACTTGAGGATCGAGATCCCCTTCTCTGCCCTCGCCAGCTACGCTGCCAACATACCCGTCGTCAGCCGTAGAGTAGACGGACTCGTCAACTACACCAGCGGATTCGCCCTCAACCCAAGTGCCATCGTCCAAGGCATTGACGCCCATGGACGGCTCATCGGCAATGTCGTGGGCGAGCTCTCGGAAGGAGCTCAGGGACTGGCCAAGCAGTCCTGGAAGGGGATCAACGGACTTGGAAGCTCCATCATCTGTCCCATTGTCACCATCATCGGGATCATCATCGGCATCATCGCCTTCATCGGCGTCATTGTGCTCATCATCTGGGTCTCCCAGTACACCGACTGGGGATCATCTGCCTGACAGAAGGCTACCAAGTGGAAGTATGCCATCCACAACTCCCGCTTTGGATGAGCCCTCCCCGGATGGCTCCCCTTTGGAGGTGGACATCCCAGCGAGATAAATCGCGAGCAAGCGCTGAGTCTTTGTGACCTCCGACAACGCCAGTCAGAGGAGTTGCTGGACATCGACTCCAAACACAATGCCGTCGTCATCAGAGAAGGTTCAAGGAGTGCGTGACGAAGCTGAAGCCAACCCCTCAGCTTTGTTGACGACCGAGAATCTCCCCAAACCAACACCACCTGCACCAGTCGGACACCTTTGGTCGCATCCAGCTACTCCCGGGCTCCGTCGTGAAGTTGATCCCGCAGTTGGTCATCTATTGGGTCACGGCCTCCTTTTGACTCTGAAACTGACCTTCAAGAGAGTCATCAATCGCGGTCGCGAACGCCGGGCCCGAACGTACCGAGGACTGCAACCTGGAACCGATAGAACCCGACCGTGAACGCCACCCATGATAGACCCCTATGTATACACTCTCTGCTACTTAGCCCCTACCACTAACCATTGCCTGCTCCTTCTGCTACTGCCCAAGGAAGCACTTCCGGCCACAGCTTCCTGTGTCAGAAGCCTACTTCCACCCCCGGGCAGTGTGCGGACTCAGGAGTCCTTAGTACCAGATCATGGTTCCATTGTAAAGTGGTGGAGGGGTCTGGCCTACCAAGGCCGGACCTCCTCAGTGTTGATCCAATGTAGTGTCCAGTGTTGATAGAATGTAAGGTGATGGTGCTGCCCTTCCTCTACTGCTTCCTACTAACTTCCGGGCTCCTTCCGGTTGTAATTGGCTATATCCGATAATAGCTTCCGCCCAACTCTGCTCCCACACTCTCAACGGAAATGGCTATCAAAAGGGAATCTCTACCAATGTGCTCCTGTGCAGCACAGAATCAGGTGGAAAAGCAAGCAGGAAGGCTGGACAGATTGCCAAGAGAGAGGTGGACCGAGGTGGTGGGGGATTGCCTCAGCAGTGCCCCCCTAGAGCTTGAGGTTCTTGGACTCCAGGCCACTGGACTTGGTCTTGAAGTGGCAGGAGAACTTGGTACAGGCTCCAAATTGAGGTGTGGGATCCTCAATGCTCTGCCTTGTCCATTTGGCTTCTATCTGTTGATTGCCTTTTTCACTCCTGAATACGTTGGGTAATAACCAGTTGCAAGCAAGAGTAAAACAATAAAAAGTGCATCTTATACTTAGCAATCAACTAAAATGGACCCTTGCGAATTCCTACTTTATCAAAGAAGCAAGAATAGAACACTCCCTAAAAAGGCAGAAAACAAAACCTCTTAATTGCTAAAAGAAGCTTCAAACACTTTCAGAGAGACCCACATAAGAATCGCGTTTTGGGTAGCAATTCAAAGGGAGTAGGAGAGGAGTGTTGAAATAGGTGGCAAGAGAGTTGGTGGAAGGGAGTGGGACTGAAGGGAGTGTGGAGAGAGTGTATGCACAGGGCCAGAGAAGCTTCTAGAATGGTGGGAGACAGAGTACCTTGTGGTACAACTGAGATACCTACTTGGAGGCAAAAAAGTTCGCATCTCCTAAAGAGAAGGCAGACTACCCCTCCAGCGCCAGTTCCTGCTACAGCCACAGCCTCTTCTCAGCCCACCCCCGGAAGCTCCTGGGCCACCCAAGTCGAAGAAGCCTCTCCCAGCCGGCTGGCACTAATGGCAACGAGAAAATTGACGTTGGAGCTGAAAATAAGGCAGACTTGCTTCTTAGCCGAAGAGCTGGCATGTTCAATTGGTGGAAGCTAAACCTGAACAGATTGCCTGTTTGTCAAAAGCACAAAAGTCAGCTTGAAAATAACAGTTCTTATGAGAGAGAAAACAGAAAACACATAATGGTTTACAATCTTAGAACAAAAAGCGGCAGTGGTTGAGGGGTTTCTATTGCACTCTATCATCCGCTTTGCCAGGAATTCATAATAGTGCTGAATCGGTATAGCTTTGGGGAAGCCAGCAAACAGAATCATCGCAGGTGGAAACGCAGGCAAGCTATCAAATCTCAAGCCAATCGGATGATGAAGAAGAAAGAAAGGAGCAGGCCTCAAAAGAAAATGATGTTCTTTAACAGGGGAAAAAAATTGGAGCCCCAGTATCAATCATGAAACAAAAAGACTGGGCAGAAAGCTCTTACGATTTCAAACGTAGACGCACTAGAGAATTTTTGACCGTGGAGTGGCCCGAAGGGCCGCTCCGTGGTCTATAGAGGTTACTATACTTTTATCCTCATATATATATATATATATATATATTGCTGAAATTGTGAATCTCTGCTTCAGTGTGTTTTGTCTCTTAGCTGATCTCTTTATAATGCTTGCAATCAAGGTGATGAAATTTATTGGATTCATATTAACATGAAACTACCTTGGGCTATAAGGTGATGAAATTAAATTTGACTCTTATTGTGAAATTATACTTACAAAATTTTGAACCTTTAAAAAGCTAAGAGAGCCCAGAAAATTTTCATCATTATAATATTGTAATTTTATGGCAGGTTAAAGTAAAGCTTGAAAAAATTTAAATAAATTTGCACAGAAGCTCTGCATTAAAATTTCCATCAATGTTGGCAGCAAAAGGAAAAGCTGGGAAAACTAATAAACATAGTTTTTCAAAATAATATTTTGTCATAGTAATGCATATTGTTTTTCTTAATATTAACCAATATTTAGTTTTTATTTATAGCTCTATCTGAGCAATCATCCAAAATTTTCTGGGCTCTCTTAGCTCTTTAAAGGTTCAAAATTTTGTATGTATAATTTCACAATAAGAGTCAAATTTAATTTCATCACCTTATAGCCCAAAGTAGTTTCATGATAATATGAATCCAATAAATTTCATCACCTTGACAAAACACACTGAAGCGGAGATTCACAATTTCAGTAATTTCATCCACTTTGAACAGCCAAAGGCCAAAAAACCACCTGAAGCTTTAAGATGAAGTTGATGATGAGCTGCTTGTTCACCACGGCCTGCTAGAAGCCCATGAAAGCAAGGTGCAAGCAAATGGACAAAAAATTCATAATAGATGCCACAATTTACCTAAATGGTGCTGTTATTGGGGCCAAAAACCCTTAAAAATGACCCAGACGACGTTGATAATGAGCTGCTTGTATACCATGACCTGGTAGAAGCCCATGATGACAAGGTGGAAGCAAATAGACACCAGATTCGTAATGTACACCCAAAATTACCTATATGGTGCAGAGTTTGAGGCAAAAAATCCTTAAGAATGTCCCAAGACGAAGTTGATGATGAGCTGCTTGTACACCATGGCCTGGTAGAAGCCCATGATGACAAGGTGGAAGCAAATAGACACCAGATTCGTAAGGTATGCCCAAAATTACCTATATGGTGCAGAGTTTGATGCAAAACAAGTATATGGCGCAAAGCGCAATAGGTGACCGCGGAGCATCTTAACATGTAGCAAAATCCTAAAATTAAGCAAAAGGAAAAGTCGGTGGTTTCTCAACCAAATTCAAAAGTAAACACATATTTAGAATCAGCAGTTATGAATTGTGAACAAAAAAACTCAAGTCTTGTGGGCAATTTTCAGCCATTCAACATGACAATTCTTGACTCAAAAGGAAAAGTCTGTGGTTTCTCAACCAAATTCAAAAGAAAGCACAGATTTAGAACCAGCATACATGAATTGTGAATAAAAAAACTCAAGTCTTGTGTGCAATTCTCAGCCGTTCAGATGCTACAGAGGAAATTGGTAATTTTCGGGAAAAACTTTTTCCTACTCAGGAAAGTAATGTTTCTAATGGTCCGGCACCAGCTCCACCCCCCCAAGATCCAAGCGGCACATTATAGCTTTCAGGAAAAAAAAAGTATGTCCAGATCCGTTGAGAATTCGCCCGTGCCCAGCATTTGCAGATATATATACATATATATATATGAGGACAAAAGTTGAGTAACCTCTATAGACCGCGGAGCGGCCCTTCGGGCCGCTCCGCGGTCAAAAAATCCTTAAGAATGTCGCAAGACGAAGTTGATGATGAGCTGCTTGTACACCATGGCCTGGTAGAAGCCCATGATGACAAGGTGGAAGCAACTGGACACCAGATTCGTAATGTACACCCAAAATTACCTATATGGTGCAGAGTTCGAGGCAAAAAATCCTTAAAATTGTCCCAAGACAAAGTTGATGATGAGCTGCTTACACCATGGCCTGGTAGAAGATTTCAAAAATTTTCAAAAATTTGGTGAAGTTTGGTGAAGTCTAGTTTGGTGAAGTTTTTGACGAGGATTCCGAATCTGTCTTTGTTTTCTGCCCAAAAAAGCTTCAAAAAAATTTTAT
Source organism: Ptycholaimellus sp. GST1_10 (assembly GCA_030248095.1). Lineage (NCBI taxonomy): Eukaryota > Metazoa > Nematoda > Chromadorea > Chromadorida > Chromadoridae > Ptycholaimellus > Ptycholaimellus sp. GST1_10. The sequence goes on from JASANA010011363.1 coordinate 20,350, forward strand.
TCAAGTTTTTTTTTGTAAGGATTACGTTCAATTAACTTTCCACCTTCAATTTTGGCATAAAAGTAGTAGTCAGTGGGGTGAGACTTGATCCCCCGACTCCTCTCCCCCCAACTAACTAAACAAAGAGCATAAGCTATGGTACGAAGCCGCCACTTCAAATTCCAACGTTAAGCATATGTACAACGATCATACTCCGTGGGAACTTTTGCACATGTCTTCAAAAGACGTATAGCAGACGATCTTTTCAAGCTATGGTATGAAGCCGCTGCTTCAAATTCTGCCATTAATCATACGTACATTAAGCATACTTCGTGGGAACTTTTGCACATGTCTTCAAAAGACTTATAGCAGACTATCTTTTCAAGCTATGGTACGAAGCCGCTGCTTCAAATTGTAAGCTGTCCGGGCTAGATGGAACTGGCTGTTTTTTGTTCTTCAGGCTATTGGCTGTCCAGGAATATTAGAAGGAATGGAGGTTGCAGACTGGGTGAGCGAGATAAGGGAATGGGTTGGGTGATGCTTGCATAGGGTGACCGGGGGAGATGGACAGCCATGCTGAGTTAGTCCTGGCAAAAGGGGTAGGCGCGGCAAGTGCGACCTCCCCTTCCCTTCCCCCTCCCTTCTCTTCCTCAACTCCTCCCATCCTCTCACCACCAATGCAATGTGATCTATGACAGCTACGAATCACGCTCACCCTCCGTTAGAAAAGTTTTTTTCTGATTGTAGGATATGGATAATGAAATTGAGATTTTTTTATGGAATGAAAGAAAGGATTGATTTGAGGTGATGCTAGGCGAGAGCCTAGATGATATTTTGGGACTCGAGTGAACCTCCACGAGAATGTGTACAAGAACATTAAACCCTACCAGCTACCCAATAGGACGCGGCTCACCCGTCAACCCCTGCAACCCATCCTACAAGGTTCCTTTATCCATCCTATCATCAGCTTTTTTGATGGGATAATAAAATAGGATGGGAAAGAAATTGTGGGTGTGGACTGAAGTTGTCGGATGCAGGTCTCAAATTCATCGCGCAACGCTGGAGAAGATCAGCGAACCCTACCCGACAACGTCTTCGGTCAGGACGCCTGAGAAAAAGAACAACTTCGTATCTATTACTCTCAGCATCACTGGCCTCTTCAACAAACTAATTCACATATCCAACTTCATATCCAACTTTTCATGCTAGGGCGTGTTGATGTGCAAGTGGCTTGTGTTTTGCCATCCCGATCCTAGCCTCCATCCCTTCTCACTTCCCTCCCACCACCCTCACAATGCCCTCAGCATCCCACCCAATATACTGTGACAGTCAGCACTTCAATACTATCCTCCAAAACTGCTCCTTCTACTTCATTTTATTTGCTAATTATTCAAATAATGGCTAGTGCGATAGAAGTGTATGAGCTTTGTGCTTACTTGGATTCTTTTGCCGACTTACTGAGGTACTATGAATAAAAAAAGAGTTTTGGCTTGGATGGAAGGTGTCTGGGGGACGCACAATAGAGGGAATCTAGGTGTGTTCTAGGAAGAGCCAGTGGAAAGTCTCTACTCGGAAACTTGATGTGGCAGAGCGGGCACTAGGCCGCCTTTGAGAGCCCTTCCTCCACCCCCCCTCTCCCCGTTGCTTTACATGCCTTTCAGGCTTTGCAGAAGGGTGTCCTCCATCCCAACCTCCACGGCCCGCCGCCTTGAGGCGGCCATGAATTTTTGAATGCTCCACTACCCTTCGGTAGTGGGGCCACATTGCTCATTCCCCTGCTCACCCGTGCCCTTCTTTGCACTGCCTCAAATCCGCCTACTCAGGGACTTTATGTGGCAGCCTGGCCATTAGGCCAGCCGTCAGCCTTGCTGGAGTGCCAAAGGCCCACTTGCAGTGCGCTCGCACTGGGAGCGGGTCTAGTCTCTTTCAGGGCTCCGCAGTCTTTGCAGACCCATTCGTTGCACCTGCAATTGCAGCGAATTTTTGAACGCCTCACTGTTTCGGCAGTGGGGCCAAAAGGAGGGCAAAAGGACTGGAAAGGGGAATAGGGACGGCAAAGATAGCCAGCCATCTAGGCCTTACTCAGGGGTTTGGGCAAAGCGGCAGAGTGTTTACAGTTTGATAAGACACAGCAAACAGATTGAAGAGAGGCAGGGATTGAAAACGGAGGCTCTTCACAGTCGAGTCGAGATAGGCAAGCCTGTTTTGTCCTTCTCTTCTCGCTGTTTTTTGACAAAAGCTAAAAAAACCCAATTTTTCTAAAACCAGTGTGGTTTCTGCTTCCATATGGCAAACTCACCTAGACTCCATACCAACGCACAGCTGGCTTTCTTGCTGGCGTCATTTTACCACTCAACTCATTTACCCATTTAGCGGATACAACAAAAGTTGACAATTTTAGGAATGGAGAAAATCAACGCCAGTTGGACAGGATCCTTTTCGCGAGGATGTCTACCTTGGCGAGCTGATTCGCTTCTGCAAGAAGAAAAAGAAAGGGACACCCATCTCCGTCATCAGTAACTGATGTCACATTTGTTTGTGCCAACTGCACTCGATTCATCAATCAATCCTCTGATATTTCATTTTTGTGCATCAATTCTGTTTTGCTTTTGCTTCCCATTGCCGATTGCTCATTCATCAAAGCAAGAAATAATGTAGATCAAAAAATAGCACTTCATTCATACTGCAATCACTCGGCCTTTTACGCTGCCGGTTATATGATTTGAAGTGAAAGATGCATCTATAAAATTCAGCCATCCGAGGCAGTAGAAATCAGCAAAGTAAAGCAATCACCCTGCCCTTTATGCTAAAGTTTGTACGAAAAAGCTCAAATATCTTGATTGTCGCATTGGGCTGGGAGGCCAATGATTTAGGATATATGGAGCAGTTTTTTAAGGATCGGATTCAATACGTAGGGTGATCAGTTTTAAGGGTTGGTCGGTTTACTAGAAAAGGTTTGCTAAAACTAGAAGGATTTGGATTCATCGAGGCATCTTTTTGCTTCTATTGCAATGTGAACACATCGCTTCGTCGTCGAAGCTGAACCAAGCTGTACCAGATTTCCCTATGTATGGGAAAAGGGAAGGCAAGAAGGAGGGAAACCTTTGGCCGATGTTGACGAAGTCCTCCGCCTCGTACACACCCGACTTCTTGTTCAGCATCTTTTTTCACTGCATTAACCAATCAGACTTGTCACTTGCCAAGACAGGGCAATGGGGCGATTGGGAACCTGTTAGATCGGTTGTAGGGGCTTTGCCAGGCTGTGTGGTCACGAATGCTCACGAAGCCTGGCATTGTGGAAAAGAATATGAGGAAGTCTGCGTGCAAAGTAGCTGGGCAGAGAAAAATGGGGAGGAGAAGGGGAGGAAGGAGATGGAAGAGGGGAAGCAGGAGGAGGGAGGAGGTCGCAACAGCCGCGCCTACCTCCCAACACTGCCTCTCTGGCTATCAGTCCACCTGACCACCCTCCCTACTCCTCCACCTTCACCCTTCTTATCACCTCCACCCCTTCACGCCCATCCTCCGCTTTTTCGATTACTATTCTGCTCAACACTTTTCCAAAACCCCACTAACCCTATTGAGCCCACTGTCGAAGCAATGAGGAAATGATGCAAGCCAAGAGAGTCATGCTATTTATTTAAAGGCTTATTCGCCTCCAAGGGCCAGCTGCGACCATTCCGAAGGCTCATTGCAGCAATAACGCACATACACACCTATCCCTCTCACCAGCAAAAAAGTTTCTGTCCATGATGGACTCTCACGTCTTCAATCCCAACGCTCGCATCTTCACACCTTCTCTCACCAACAAACTCTGCTACATCAAACTTTCTCCTCTCGCTCACCCTCCTCGTTTAGGCTCTGGAGACTCTGCCGGCTACGACCTACGTTCTGCTCACATGATTACAGTTCGAGGAAACAGTTATTCCTTCCCTATTCAATTTAGTTTAGATGATAAAATCAGATTTTCCTCAAGGTAATCAAGCTCAAATAAGGACCGACCTATGCTTTCTGTTCCCCAAAGGTACCTATGGACGCATTGCTCCTCGCTCTGGCCTTGCTCGAGACTATGGCATCAATGTTCTGGCCGGTGTCATAGATCCCGACTACCGCGGCAATGTTACAGTCATCCTAATCAACCACTCCAAGTATGACCGACTGGTAAAAATTTTTTCAAACTCAAATTTTTTCTTGATCTTCTAGCTGATATTTTCAGAATTGATTTTAGGTTACAAGTGGAGATGCTGTTGCTCAGCTCATTTGCGAAAAGTACGAGTGCCCAGAATTGGTCCAGCTGGACGTCCTTCCAGATACACCCAGAGGCGATTGGGGTTTCGGCTCTAGCAATCTTTAATTCTTTTTCATTTCCCTGTTTTTATTTCTCATTTAAATGTTTGATTTTATTTTCAGATCGTAAAGCTGCCAGATCACTCAAGCAACTTCAAGAATCCAATCAATAGTCTATAAGCCCATTTTTTTGTTTGTTCCTAGTTAGGATTATACCGAATCCACTCAAGAACCCCTCCGACTAATGTAGATTGTATCACAGGGATGTTCATTGCCTTGAAATAACCGACAAGTTGCTGAAGCAAATCCCTCAGTTCTTCACTTAAAAAAACGCAATAAATTATCACAGAAATTTGTAGTTTTCAAATGAATATAAAAAAATAGGAAAAAAAGAACAAGAAAATATTACTCTGTAAGCGATCGATTGACAAATTCTGCTTTTGTCTGTAGTTCAGCTTTAATATCAGAGAATTTAGCCATTATTTTTGTCTGTTATTGCGTAAAGTATGCACAAACATCTTATCACTAGTCAGGAAGAAAGGGATTATCGCCAGCCTGCTTCACCTTCCATTTTCTCACGTCTTTTGTTTAGTCAGCAAAGCCCACTTCCGTTTCATTAGCTTAAAAACTTTGGAATAATGTTTATTTGCATAATACAGAAAAAAATATTTTTTCGGAAGTATCCATGTTCATCTAGATATGCTTCATTATTCGTAATTTATGTTTTTTTGTTCTCCTTTATATTCCTAAAAAAATTTTCTAATTTCATTTCATATAAAAAAATTTCACATTAAAATTTATCGGAAATTGTAATTCACAACAATGAATGTTTTGAATAGCTTATTCCCTTCGCCTCCTTTTCTCGCCTCCCTTTTGCCTCCGCTTCATTCTCTGTGTCTG
>JASANA010011366.1:0-154062 GCA_030248095.1 Ptycholaimellus sp. GST1_10
GGGTGGTCAGGGACTCCGTTTGGTTGATGCTTGGACAAAGCTCCCAAAAGCAGCCCTAAATTGAGAAAAGTGCAATCAACAAACTTTCAATTCTTAAGCAGCAAACCTGATGACGGAGACTGGAGTTGGAGAATATTTTGGGCATGTCGGCAGAGATAGGAGATCTTCGCTCGTGTTTCCGATCAACCGACCCCCACACGGCGAGGGCACATCAGAATGGTAGCTTTAGAATCGGATCAAGGTAAAATTTCGAAAACGAAACTATATTTGGACCGTAATTTGAATCCACGGCGTCCAGCCAGGCTGGTATAGATGCTGAAGTGGATGACAATGCGGTGACTCGGCTCCACTCCCCAATCTCCCGTCCTCTCCTCATGGCACAAGCTTTTGAAATTCACCTAAAAGCCAAACTTTTTGTGAAGCACTAGGTGAGGAGTAGGAGGCGATACGGAGATGTGATCGTAGCAAGTAGTGCCGCCAAGGAGATTAGCGCTCCTTGGCTTCAGATCCACATCCTCGATCTCAAGACTCACCAAGCGGCCTGGGGCTGCCTCTATCTCCCACATACAGAACAGGCGACCTTCAGCAGCTTATTCATACTTTCCCAGCATAGCAAGCAAAAAGAATGCGACCTTGAGGACTGTGCGGGTATCTGGGAGAGGTGATGACTCCGTTTAGCTCGCTCAATTTCCCGCCGCACTCTTGAAGAGCCTTTTTAGGTGAAGACATAAAAGAGAGTGAAAAGAGAAGGAAACGATAGCTCGAGCTTTGCCAAATGCGGAGTTGAAAGCCGGGGGCGCTTCGTTTGGAGTCAGTAGTGAATCGGACCACAGCCGTGCTCTGAATTGATTTGATGAGCTCTGGTGCCGCGCTCTTCTGACAGTAGCGCCCAAGACCATAGCCTGTCCTCTTAACTCTGTGAAAGGTGAAAGGCTTGGTGATGAAAGGACCTTTGAGGGAGTTTTCGTAGATCTCCACAGCATCGCCGGAGCAGTTGGAGCCGGGGCTGTAGGCGAGGTTGAGAGAATCGAAGGCAAGGTTGAGGCCGGAGAAGTGTCGATCTCCGCTGATGGTCCAGAGACAGTCCAGGCTCTGTGAGTAGGGGCGCGGGAAGCCGGGCGAAGTGAGGATGAGTGCCTTGGAAGCGTTGGTCTGCTCCCAGGACAAGGAGTAGGAGCCACCGCACTTGGCTGCAAGGTAGGAGTGTGGGGTAGGGTGAGGTAGAGAAGGTTGGCAGGCGCTGACCGACGGCGTAGGAGAGGCGGAAGTAGGTGGTGGTGACGCGGGCAGAGGTTCGCAGGCGAAGGCGAAGGAAGCGTCCAGTGCTGAAGAGGGGCCGACGAAGCCCCTCCCGTCCACAGAAGCGGCCCAGTTCCTCCGCGTGCACGCTGGCCCCGTCGTAGACTCCCAAGTAGGACTCGTCGCAATCCCTTTCATAGCCAGCAGGGGTTCTCTGAAAGAAGCATAGAAGATAGAAATGGATGAGAAACCGATCCTGGGGGTCGTGGATGGCGAAGGCAGCGAGTCCGTGCTGCTGCTGCAGCTGTACACGGTGGCCGGTGGGCGCCATGATGAGCCACTGGCAGTCCACGCTGTAGGCAACAGTGCTTCCATTGCCTCAACCCTCATAAGTTCGTGCAGCTCAGATGAGGAGGGAATAAATGAGATAAGCTAAACCCGGTGGACTGATGTAGCCGACGTCTTCCTCACTTCGCATCACTAGCTCATCTTCGCTGCACTCCAGAGGCACCGTTTCAATGTGCAACTGTCATAGGCTGCTACTGGATATGCTCTTTGAACTGCTGGCTTGGCTTGGAAACCTTGAATCCTTTGGCGGAGACGGCAGCATTGGAACGGAAGTGAACGGTGACGAATGTGTCTGTGCTCGGGCCTAGGATGACATCTGAACTTCCCTGTCTACACAGAGGAGGTCCCAATCGCTTTTGTGCAAGGCTATCTCTAGTTTGGCTCTTCACCCAGCGCCCAGAGTAGACCTCAATGCTCCCTCCTTAAACAAGTCCAGACACAGCTACATCAAGCCTTCGCCTCACCTGGAGGTTGTCATTGTTGCAATCGGTAGAATCTTCCAGATCAATGTCCTCAATACGGACGCGCAGTCTGTGTTTGTGACTGGAAAATTCCATTCTCCTAGTTCAGGCAGATAGGAAAAAGGGAAGAAGTAGGTACATGGAGCTGATGGCCCAGAAGCAGTCGAGGTTGTTGGGGTAGGGCTGGGGGTAGCCGGGGCTGGTCAGCGTCAAGGTCGATTCAAACTCCATGTCCGCTCCGCACACTCCCAATGAGCCAAGTGAGGCAAGGGAAGCAGTAGGAGAGGAAAGGATTATGAACCTCGTTGGTAGCGAACGCGGAAGCCAGAGCCGTTGACGGAGGCGTCAGAAGAGAAACGGAGAGGGAATGGTCGATGAGAGTGTCGGTAGATCCACTGCTGCTCCTGCTGCCCAGGCTTGGTTGAGTCGCAGACGGCCTTCTGCGTCTCCAGATTCCAGGCCAAGGACTGCCCGCTTGGTCGTTGGAAGCTTCTGAGCCTTGCTGAGCTGTGAATGGAGAGGATGAGGGAGGCTGGAGGAGTGACCGTGTGTAATTGTATGCAAAGAGGAGCTTGTCGTAGGCGCAGTCTGCAGAGGCCTCAATGTCGAGGTACTCGAGGACGAGACGGAGGGACCAGGCCGCGTCCACGGAGAACAGCCACTCACAGCTGAGGGTGGGAGAGACGGGTGGAGAAGAGTGATTTGGAGAAAATGCTCTCACTTGGCTGAGTTTGGATAGCCGGAGAGTCCAGGCGGGTATTCTAAGAACGCCGCTTCATCGCTTGTCACAGCCAGACTGCCTCCGCAGTTATAGCCTGCAACCTCTTGACGCTGCTTTTAATTTACCGCATTTCTTCAAAAGTGATTTCTTCATATCTTCACTGTGGAACATGAAAAAGAATAAAAACCTGTTGCAATGACAGAGCTGTTGCTGCCCAGTGGGAAAGTCTCCCACTCCAGCAGGAACTCGTCAGAGGCCATCGTATAGGTCGGTGCCTTGTAGACCAGCGTCAAGGCATTGCCCTGCATCCAGTTCATCAGTGGCGAAGCGTCATGAAAAAGGGTCGTCGTCAGACATGATGTGTAAGTGGCGGGGGCAGATTGTAGCCGCAGTAGCGTTTGAGGATGGGCACATCGGTGCAGAGACTCTCCGACATGGAGCGCCAGACCCAGCGCTCTCCCATCGCTGAACCGCAGCCAAGGCCTTCACCCACCTGTCCTTCTGCTCTTCCAGCCCAGCCCTGCCAGCAACTGAGCAATGGGAGGCAACATAGAGGCCGTGGTGACAGCGCCAGGAGTCCGTCCGCCTGGCAAAGTGCAGCGCCACGCTGAACCTGAGGAAGCGGATGAGGATTCCATGCTCCGATGGGGCCTCAATCCTCTCCCTTCACTAGGCCATACATGGGCATTGGATGAAGGAGGAGAGAACGATGAGCTCCCAGACGAAGGGCTGGTCGCTGGCCATAGCGATGGGGACGATGGGTACGGAGTTGGGCGGGAAGCCGAAGAAGGGCGAGGCGATGCGCTTCTCATCCGGGCCCAACTGCCCTCCGAACTCTGCTCACCAGCTCATATCACAGCTCCTTCCACTCGGCCAAAAGGAGGGAGGGAACTGAGCGTGAATCGGAGACGGAACCCGCGCCCGGCACCCTCCCCGTCGCTGCGGAATTTGATCCACGCTTTTTCCATCACCTCCAATTGAATTCTAAGCCCATTTGAGCAGGTTGCAGGGGGCTTTCTGCCGACCTCAATGGGGCCGGATGGAAGGACGGCGATGGAGGATTCGGAGTCTGTAAGCTGGCCACAGAAGCGCCCGCCTTTGCTGTTCCGGTTGGGCGCTATCTCACGCACCTCCACATAGTCTTTCACGCAAAACTCCGACTCTTCCACGTCCAACAGACTGATAGATCAATGCGCATTTGTCTTGCTTCCAGTGTCACTGACAAGGTAAAGGACTCAAATTCCAGGTGTACGCGATTGCCGGGGGAAGAGTGGATGATCCAGATGCATTCCACGTTGGGAGCGTAGGCCAGGTCGAGGTAGTTAGGGGGATAGGAAATGCTTCCGCTCAGGGTGTAGAAGTCCCCGCCGCAGACTGGGCAAGGTGATGGTGACTAAGGGAGGTGATGGGGAGGGAAGGTAGAGGAAGGAGTAAACGAGAGGAGCCGGAGCGGTAGGAGGCGCGGAAAGAGCGAGTGGGCGACCAACGACCCCAGCTTGGGATGCGATAACGGACCAGTAGCTCTCTTCCAGAGGATATGATGCTCTCTGGCACCTCATTGCCGCAAGCCCTCCAAGCCACCATTTTGAATTCTTGGCTTGTAAATTTCTGCCATATTATCAAAACACGCACATTCCTGCACATTTGACTAAATTAAAAAAGGTTCAAAAAATGCCTTAGCTGCCTCGTGTACTCACCACTCATCTACGATTAACGGCAAACTTTTCACTAATAGTTTGTCGCAGACAGAATTCATGCTTGAGGAAGGGGTAAATAATGTTGCTGAGGGTATGCCTGAGGATGCGAAGGCTGTCCTCGGCTTCGCGTCCGTTGTAAGCTTCCACGTAGAAGTTCTGACAGGCCACTTGGACTGGGTTGGTGGAGTTGGTCAGGGCTCCGAGCGATCTGCGTCCCATCAGGTTGATGTAGGAGAAGTGGAGATGTACTTGGTTCCCTGGCATATCAGCCTTTCATGCTCCAGCTCCGGGCATGGTGCAGGGTGGGAGGAGTACCAGGATTTTCGGCAAGTATAAGCCATTCGCAGTCTTCGTAGGCAAAGTCGGTGGGCGTTTCGATGATCTGAGCCTCGGCTCTGGCGATGAGTCGAGCGCCGCAGCCCTGGCTATAGTTGGCCAGAAAGCCTCGAGCAGAGCTGGCATACAGCTCAGTGCTCGAGCATGGGCTGAGAGGCCTGGGCTGAGAGGGGATGAGAACCGATCAGCAGTGATGATGCCGCCCTGGAAGTCGGATAGGGGGCTTTCGTTGCTGTCGCTGGAGCCTTTGAATCTCAATCCGCATCCTCTTGGCATCCTCTCTTGCTTAGCCTTTCCAAGGGACCTAAGGCTGAGATATTGGGAGGTAGAGGAGAGTGTATGATTGGCCAGGCTCGCCACATCGTCCGTATCGTGGCAAAAGCGAGCCAGGCGACGTGCACTGGAGTTTGCGCCGTCTCGGACATCAATGTAGCTGGAAATGGTGTTGGATGGAGATGGTGAGGATGAGGAAGAATGAGGAGAGACCCTTGCATAGGGGGAGCGGGGTCGGGACAGGTGCTCTCTCCCAGCTCCGCAACCAAGCCACCATCCAAAACGGTGAACAAGTAGTTCTTCAAGCTCACATCAGCCAGGGTAAGCTTCACTGTGTGTCCGGCTTTGGCCTGCCAAAGCACATGATAAGTATAAGAGGAAAAGAGAAAGAAGCAGGGAGGGAAGCTTTGATGCTCCATTCGCAGTCTGTGCCGGCTTTGAAAGGCTGTGGGTAGTTGGGAGAGGAGATGGAGCCGCTTTCTTCGCTCACCTCTCCACCACATCTTTGCAGTAGGAAACATGAACATTGCAGTGCAGAGAAATAGGTTCAGAGCATACCCTCCAGGTAGGAAGACAAGGCTGGCGGAAAAGATGGAGTTGTCCAAGTCGGGCAGGACGGCATGCTTGAAGTAGGTCAGCTGGATGAACATCAGGTGGGAATCAGAGGAGATCTTCATCGTATTTTCTTTTTGACAAACTAGGTTAGAGAAAAGTTGGATTGACCTGGAATTGGCTGTCTTCCTTGAATTTAGTGCACCGCTTGTAGGAGGGTATCTCGGATTGGTTGCTGTGCCCGTTGAAGATCTGAGATAAAGAAGGGTGAGTAATGGGTAGGGGAGAGGGTGAAGAGGGTTGAACGAAGAGGCCAGCGGAGTTGATGGCAGGGTTGTAGATACAAGTGGGGCTGGTGGGCGTTCCGATGCCCAAACGTCGAAGTCGAAGGGCCACTTTGTGCCCCACTGGAGCTTCCACTGCCCATTGACACAGGTGCACGATAGCATCTTAACTTATTTTGTTCAATACATTACAGTCACGTGCAAGTCAAAGTTTTCATTGATTATGGAGACACAAAATAAGATTCATTCCTGAGGCATAAAATATTGATTGGCTTGATATTTTTCATTCCTAAAGTATCAAACATAACTTCAACGCATAAGAACAGCCGCATTAATACAATTTTTCTTACCAGGATCCCCAGTGTAATTGTATACGCGTAATTCGGTGTTGTTTTTGCGGATAGTACCTCCACAGCCTGAGAACAAAAAGGTTGAAGATGGGGAAAGCAAAGAAGGTCTACTAGCAACCTTTGGTTGACCAAGCAAGACTGAAGTGGTTGAGCGGATTGGCGTCAGTGCGGGAGACAAAGCGAATGTGGAGTCGAGAGCCCGAAGAGATGAGCAATTTGGGTTCCAACACTCCGTTACAGAAGCGAGCAGAGAAGGCCGTCGTGAAGTTCCGTCCGCTCTCGTCCACTAGTGTGGCGCTTTCGATTTCTTCTGACGGAATCTGGGAAAGAGGGAAGCCTTATAGGGCCTTCTTGCACAACCACTGACCTCAAGATAGTTGCTGCGGCAGCGATCCGTGGTCTGGGCAGATATCAGGTCCTTGATATTGAAGTAATGCCATTCTAGTCGCAGCTGGTTCCCCGGCGTCGTCTCCAGCACCCACTCACAGTTACGCTCCCCACTCACCTGGAACCAACCACTACTCATTAATCCCCTCTTTTACTCACCAATCCTCAATCCTCCTCACCTCGTCTGGGAATCCTGGGCTTTGAAGCACACCCGTGGCTTGCCTCCAAGTGATATCCCGACACACTGTATCCATCAATTGTCAGCAGAGAGAATGTTAGGTAGAGTGAGTGAGTGAGCGGAAGAATGTAGATAACCGGTGGCATAGTGGGCCATGAAGCCGCGGGTTTGTCGCCATCCCTGTTGGTAGTGTAGGGTGAGGGCGTGGGAGGAGGAGAGGACGGGTTGGAGGCCGATTCGAGCGTGGCAGAGGCGGGCAAGCAGAGGGGCGGCAGAGTCCACTCCCCCGTCAACAACATCTAGGCTAGCGTGGGAGACGCAGGGGCGACTGGGGTCTCCGATCTCATCCAGTCCGGTGATCGTGAGTCGGATACGGTTGCCCTCGGCCACGGCCAAAGACCAGGTGCAGGCGAGACGAGCGCCGGAGACCAACGGCCACTGAGGGGCGGCCACGCTGTCCCGCACCGCGCTCAAACGCCCCCCGCAGCCTGAGCTTTTTATTCTTCTCTGCCTATCTGGGAGGAGAAGATTGAGGGAGACTTTGCGAGAGCTGTTGGAAGGGGATGAGGAAGCGGGCGGAGTTAGCCCTGGCGGTGCTGGTGTAGCGGAGGAAGAGGCGATGTCCGTGGCTGCGTAGAGAGGGCGGGAGGTTGGCGCCGCATAGTTGACTATCAGGCAGAGAGCCGAAGGCCGGTGACTCCATGCTCGGCCCATTGCTGGAGGGGGCTGGCGGATGGTTATCTGGAGGAGAAGGGAGAAGAAGGACAAAGAAGGGACCGAATGAGCAGGCTGGCCTGGTCGCAAGGTAAGTGAATTTGGCTGAGGTTGAGCAGGATGCGCATTCCGGTGGCGACAGCCAGGTGATAGTCGCAGGAGCGGGGAGTTCTGGTGGCCAGCGGCCATTCGGGGTTGCTCAGGTTGCCCTCGGAGGCGAAGATGCTTTTATGACATTCAAGCCTGCCAATGGAAGCATGTGAGAGATGGGAGATTTGAATGTAAGAATGTACGAAGCATTGACGCCAAGGAAGGAAGCGGAAAAGCCTTGATAGGCCTGACTAGAGTCAGAGCGGAAGAAGACCACCATCCTGTTCCCGCTGCTCATTAGCCTTGGTGGGGCAGCTGCGTCACAAAACCTCGAAATACGAAGATGTTAACTCGTGAATCTATTGAAGAAGTCGAGCCAACTTTCCCAGGAATCCCTGAGTGTTGTTCTCATCCTCGTACTCCTCATAGACAGAGATGTAGTCGAAGCCACAGTGAATTTCATCGCCCTCTCCCTTCTCCCGCTCCAGGTGGAAGGAGTCGAAGGTGAGGCGAACCACCATCCCCTATTATAGCCAGTGCATCAAGAAGGTTGTGAAGGAAATGTTGAAGAGGGCAAACCCGTGGGACGGTGATGTCCCAACGGCAGAGCATGTTGTGGTAGTATTGATCAGGCCAGGAGGGGCTGGTGAAACGTCCGTGGGGTCGATTGAAGGCCGCTCCACAGCCGACGTCCCTCAGCCTAAACACCGCCTGGAAGCCCTGGTTCACCGCCGACCCGTCCGAGTGCCACTCCACCTTCACCTCACCTCAATCACCAGCGCTATCCTCAGCAGAGAGCCTGGGAGAAGGGGATGCAGAAGAGAGAGACCAGTGGAGGCAGTGATGATGCGTGAGGGTGCGGCCCCACAGTAGCGCTTCCCGTTGAACCAGGAGTCTGCTGGCTCCGCATAGACCTAGGTCCAGTGCTATCTGTGAAGGCTGAAGGGTGAAGGGCGTAGAGTACGCTGATGTAATTGGGTTCCTGAGTACAGAAGATGTTGGCCAGGCGTCCGAGGACTCTAGGGCGTAGCCTTCTGCCACCTTCTCCTACTTCCATTTTTCTTCCAGAAACAACGGGAATGACAGAGCAGCAATGAAGGTACTCTGAAAGTGAGAGTGCCAGGAGGTTTCCAGGGCGAAGTTGGTGAAGTTCAGCTCAATCAGTTGTCCTGGCTCCGCCTGTACACACCCATTCTGCCCATTCTCCTTCATTAGCAGGACTAGCAATGAACCCGTATGATATAGGTGCAGGTGGTGGGCTCATTGACGGCTCTGGGGAAGTCAGGAGTAGAGATGCTCCCGTTTCTTCCGCTCATCACCCCGCCGCAATCTAAGTCCACCACACCGCTCATTCCTAGGCTGAGTGAAGGCAGCGGTGAGGCAGACTGGCTTTATAAACGGCCCGGAAGCCTCTGGCGGGTTGGTCAATGTCCGTGTGAAAGCGGAGGTAGAGAAAGCGGCTGGTGGAGCGGATGGTGGGAGGAATAGTCTGTCCGCAATAGGTACCCAGTAGCTCTGCATTTTGTGACGCCCCGTCTCTCAACTACCTCTCATCTTTTCCTTTACCGCCCTCCAACAACTGCCCATTTGAACTGCACCTGAACGTAGTCCCCAGAGTAGCAGGAGCTGTGCAAGAGGTAGTGGCGCATTTGCAAGTTCCGTCGCAGCAGCAAGCTCCCCTTCAACTTTGCCCAAGTGAGAGAAGTAAGTAGTCAGGAGTGGGAGAGAACAAATCGAGCGGAGGGTCGTCGTAGGTGAATACCGCGAGGGATAAATAGATCGGAGGGTATGGAAGGGGCAGTGCGAGAGCCAGCACGAACGTCGAAGCTCTCGAATGCCAACTCCACCGTCTGCCCTTCGCCCGCATCTGACAGCTCACTTTTCTCCATTCCTGCTTCGTCCGCTAACTGGCTAAAAACTAGCCGATAATCCAGAGACAATTGAGACGATTGAAGTAGAGGGCGCCATAGTTGGGCGATTCCAGGATGCCTTCGCTGCTGTTTAGCCATCCGCCGCAAGCAAGCTCCTCTGCAAACGCCCCTCCCTCCTATCCTGCCCTTTGTCGGTTAAGATTGGCTGGGAAACGAGGGATGGATTCGTAGCGGATGTCGATGCTGGTGGCGTCGCTGGTCCCTTCTTCAATGTCATCCGATCGAAAGTAGACCTAGCCAGTCCGCTCATAGGCAGAGTGCATTGCTCGGGATTGTAAATGAGGGATACTTGAAATGCATTGATGGCAGAGAGAATGGGCGGGAGTGGGGCGTCGATGTTGGAGCAGATCTCCTGCAGCAGCCCGTCTTCCGCGCCCAGCCCATCGCGTATCTGCAGGCAGTAGTTGAGGCGGCGGAGGAGAGATGTGAGAGGACTTGTAGGAGGTCGGAGGGAGCGGTGCAGTTGTCGGCGTCGGCGGCGGGGCTGTTAAGGCGGACGGCGGTGACGGAGATGCGGAAGTGGCGCCCCGGGCTCGTCTCCACCGAGTAGCGGCACTGCTCCGAGCGAGGGTAGTTCTGGATGAGCAGGCGCCCGCTGCTCTCCGTCTTCCGTCGACTCCCGCAACCTAGGCCGGAGCTGGATGAAGGCAAGGAAGGAAGGATGGATGGAATACTGGGCGGGACGGAGGTCCAGACAAGGCGGAAGCCGGCGCCGGCCACGGAGGAGTCGCTCCTGAACTTTACCACCACTTCCGCCCCTGAGCTGACTACGAAGGCCGGTGGGGGGTTGGCGTAGCGGCTGCCCTTCCGTCCACAGTATTTCCCTGCATCACTGTCCAGGCTGGTGAATGGGGAAAGGGAAAAGAGAGGGAGACCGATGAGTGGCTGGTCAGTGGAGGCCCCGTCGTAGAGAGCGAGATAATCGCATCGGCAGCCACGGCAGCCTTCCAGGTGGAAGTCGCTGAAGCTCAGGTTGAGTGCCTGAGCAAAGACAGATAGAAGGTGCATAGGAGGTGAGAATTGGCAACCTGTCCGGGCAGGGTTCTAATGCGCCATTGACAGTTTCGGTTGCCGCGGTAGCGAGTGTGGCTTATGGGTGCTGGGAAACGCACTGAACCCGCCTCCTCCTGGTACACCCCGCCACAGCCTTCAATCGGCCTACTTTTCTTCTCCACCTCTCTTTCCATGCCTTCACCGTCGTTCTCCAGCTGACAGAAGCGCCCATAGCGACCCTCTGGACAGGTGCAGGTGAAGGCGCGCCCAATGGCATGGCAGGTGCCTCCTGGAGAAATGGCCATTACGATGGGCTCAGGTGAGAAATAAGAGCGATGAGGGCAACCGTAGCGACATGGACTGGAAAGACAAGCGCTTGCAGTGGCGCATATTCGTCCGCTGTAGCCCCAGCGACAGTGACAGACAAATGTTCCCCCGCTCACCGCCTGCATCACAATTGCCTGCCTCTTTCCTCCCATCATGGCCAGCTTTCTCTATGCTTCGCTCTTCCTTCCAGGCTTCAGCGCACCTGACAGGTGCCTCCGTTGAGACAAGGATCCTCCTCGCAGATGGAAGAGTTGCCCAGCGAACAGCCCAATGGGCCAAGGCCTGTCCCGACCTAAAACCAAGCCAAGGCTGAAGGAGAGAGCGAAGCAGAGAGAAAGCTGGCCATGTTGGGAGGACAGATGCAGCGGAAGCCAGTGGCGGCGCCGGAGACGGAGTCACGGTCTGACAGGCAGCGGGCCTCTGGATGACAGGGATTGGAGGCACAGGGGTCCACTCGTCGGCATACTCGACCATCGCCTTCGTAGCCTGGCAGGAAGAGAGGGAAGTGGAGCGGTGCATGGCTGGACAAGGTGAGAGGAGAACCGAGAGGACAGGAGGCGCAGTGGCTGGAGCCGAGGCTGTTGATGCAGGCCACGGGGGGCTGGCGACTGCAGCCGCCGTTGTTCACCCGGCACTCGTCCACATCCCAGCACTGACGTCCGTTCCCGTGCAGGCCAGTTGGACAGCTACCGCAGCGGAAGCCGCCTGCCATCACTTCTCCTCTCCTCTGCCCCTCTCTTTCACTGGAGCCTAGCTCACCCAGGGTGTTGATGCAGGAGACGCCCGGGTAGCAAGGGTCCGAGGTGCACTCGTCCACATCCTCGCAGGCTGGGTTGCTCAGGTCAGAAGAGGGCGCAAAGCCCGCGTCACAGATGCACTTGTAAGCCGGCTGCAAGCTCAGTCTTGTCAGATAGAAGGGATGTGAGGAAAGGAGGTTTGGAGGGTGTACGGAGGCGCCGGGCTGTGAGATGCAGGTTCCGTGAGGGCCGCAGAGTCCGTGGCTGGCGGCAGATGCTCCGCAGACCTCCGCTCGACTCTCGCAACGGTAGCCGTGGAAGCCGGGGGCGCAGTGGCACCTGAGTGGGGGAGAGGAATTGATTGATGATGAGGAGTTGCTGGGAAATAGAGAAGTGGCAACCGGAAGCTACCATGCAGTTCTTCACAGGTAGCCCCGTTCTGGCAGCCGAGATCCGTCTCACTGTACTCCTCGCATTCGCTCACATCCTCCGCACAGTTTTTGCCCTGTTCGCATTTCATTTTTATTATTATTTCAAGCTTTCATTGATTGTTCCTATTTTTCACATGTCATTCACGCAGGGGCCTTTTTCAAAAAGCCAAGGATTTCTTATGCGATGAAAAGTAGTGACCGTATAGCCATTCTGGCAAAAGCAGAAGTAGTCGTTGTACTGGTCGATGCAGGTTCCGCCGTTCTGGCAGGGGCCAGATTCACACTCGTTCTGAACCCTCCATTTTCAGGCTCAGGCTAGAGCGATGAAAAATGAAAACCTTTTTGGCCATTCGAATGGCTTTGTTGAGACGGCGATTAGCTCTCTTCACCTGCTTTGTGAGTTTGCCCACAGCGGTGGTGGAGTTCCGTTTCACCTCATTGATAAGCATCAGCATCTAGAACCCACTCTTTTAGCAGTTGAGGATGCCAAAGAAGAGAAATAGCCTGAGTTTTGTGAATCTTGAGAGCGCTGACAGTGCGCTGGTGCAGTCGAGCCATGAGTCGGAAGACTCGCCGACTAGAGTTGAAGTTTTGCGCCAGTACTTCGAAGCGCCCTTTGAAGGCTATGAAATCCCCCTTCAAGCTCTCCTCTCATGTCAATTGGTCTGCTGTAGGGGAGGGGGGTTTTGAGATGAGACGAGGCTGGGCAAGTGTTTGAGGTTGAGGTCGCCGAAGAAGACGGAGCCAGGGCCGTCCACCACAAAACGAATGTCTCGCTCCTTCCCGGCGTGGAAGAGGATGTGCCCGTTCTGGATCATCATGCGCGGCCTGCACTTCTTCTCTTTGGATGAGGACTGTCAAAGAGGCGGAAATCGGCTCTACCGTGTCTCGTAGCGGCTGAATAGGGCATTGTAGTCCGTTAATCGGTCACCAGAGGCTGACAGCAAAGAAACAGTGACTAGGATGATTAAAATCATTCTTTACTTTTTAGATAGACTGTGGAATCCACATTCTGATGGTGCACTGATCTAGCTAGCTAGGGAGGTGCAGTGTTCCTACTTGTAATGTGAGAGGCTTGCATCTCGTATCTAGCATTACACTGCTCTGTGCCAGCAGGTACCTTGCGCCTATCTTTTACATGGGTGCAGCCCTCTTTCTTTACTTTCATGCTCTCCAGATGAGCGAATGAAAAACGTAGATGTTGAATTGGAGAAATGGAGATGAAAGCGGAAGAAAAGGGGGAGGTGGGGATGTTTTGGAATCCAGGAGTGCAGAGGGCATGGGCGGGGTGGGAGCGCACAGAGGCAGGGAGTGTGTGTGTGGTGGAGCGTAGAGTGTGAAGAGAAGGCGAGGAGGGAGGCCAAGGCGCCCTGTCACCGCGAACCCCCGGCTGCTTCGCTCTCCTCTTCTTCGTTCCTTCGCTCACTCCTCTCTTCCTCCAAGAAAGGAGCTTGGCTGCAGAGGATGAGTGCCATGGTGCTGCGGACAAGGGATGGGAGCGGGCAGGAGCATGAGACAGGGAGACAGCTGCCCTCCCGCATCGTAGTAGCTGAGAAGCCAAAGCCCGTCGAGCCCCCAGCACCCAGGCGCACCGACGAAATAGTCAAGGACCACGGCTATCATCTCCTCCCCTTTCCCAAGCTAGGTCCTCCCTTGCTAACCTCATTGATTTCCTCATCGTCTCAGCAGCCCTGTGGCTCTGCTGACAGGCTCAGGGAAGTACTCGAAAGTGGTGCTGGTGGAGTCGAGGAAGGTGGGAGGTGTGAAGGCGGCGCTGAAAGTGGTGGACCTGGCCAAACTGCGCCCCAACTACTTCGATCGCTTCCTCTGCCGCGAGCTGAGCATCCTCAAGTCCCTTCACCATCCCCACATCCTGCGCCTCCACGAATACTTCCAAGTTAAACCTTCATTCTAGTCTCTCATTAAAAAGAGGGCCGTGTTTGAGGAGGGCACGTGCTATTATCTGGTGCTGCAGTATGCAGAGGGTGGGGATCTGCTGAGCTACATCCAAAGCAAGGGCGCCATCCTGGACGCCAAGGCTCGCCCCTGGTTCCGTCAGCTCGCCTCCGCCGTCACCTATCTACACGCCCAGCCCATCGCCCATCGCGATCTCAAACTTGTATCTCCCTCCTTTTTCACTCACCTCTTTCTCTTTCACTCACCACTCGAGGTGGTCAGGAAAATATTCTCATCGGTCTTGGCGGACGCCTGCTGGTCGGCGATTTCGGCTTCAGCACTCGCGTTTGCTCAATTAGTCACTTCAAAATTGGACGAAAAATGAGGCAGTGAATAGTTATAGTTGGAAGAGTCGGGAGATCTGTCGAGGACCTACTGCGGGAGCAAGTCGTACTCCTGCCAGGAGATCATCCAGGGCATCCCCTACTGCGCACTCAAGGCCGACATCTTTGCCCTGGGCGTGATCGCCTTCATCATGCTCACCTCCCGCATGCCCTTCAACGAGGCCCTGCCCACCCAGCGTCTCGTAAGGGCACACCTCGAACGCGACTACCTCCCTGAGCTCAACGCCCGCTCCCATCGCATCCCACCCGAGGCCATCCAGGTACCTACCTCCTCTTCCCTTCCCTCCCTTCTCTGCTAGCTAGCTGGTGAGCTGCTTTTGCAGCTGATCAACCAGATGTTGAGCTACAAGGCAGAAGATCGACCCACGGCAGTCCAGGTACTCGCCAGCCGCTGGCTCAGCCCCTCCAAACCCCGTTGCCTATCCTTCCTCTTTTTATTTTCTTTGCCTGCTCTCTGAACACTCACTTTTGAGGCTCTAACACTAGTTCCAGCCGTCTGGGGAAGCGAAAGACATCAAATGCCTCCTCGGCCACCGAAGGAAGTGTCAAAACGGCCAAACTCGCATCCCGAGCCTAGAGCCCTTTTCCATTCTCATCTCTATTTCTTGTTATTCCTAGGCCTGGTGAATATGTAAGAAGATTGGGAGTAGAGAAAATCTATTTTGGCTGCATTACCGATTGCAAAGCTGTGGTTTGTCAGTGTCCTGAGTCAGTTATTGTGATAGGGTGGCGCTCAATTTGTCCGCCCCTCTCCGTTTCCCAATCCAGTTTTATTTAGCTTCTATGCATTTCTTTTCTGGCTAGTGCTTCTGGCTGCTTTTTCAGTATAGCAATTGTCTATCTGCGGACTCTTTCCATGATCGCATCAATAAAAAGAGAACTTATTCTTCCGCGATAAACATTTTACAACATCAAAGCGGTCGCAAGAATAACATCACAATTGCCGTTGACTTAATCTCAGCATACCACAAAAGCTAAAAAAAATATAAATAAGTTAAAAGCAGTTTAAAATTCACCAATTTTTTTTACATTTTGAACATAAGTTTCTAATTATCGCAGCATGAGCATCTTAATAATCACAAATCACTAAAATCCTGCATCAAGGATACGGCTTGAAAATGCAAGTTGGGAGTGAAGAGGAGAAAATGAGAATTCAAGTCATGGAGACTCTTCTGAAGCGGAGAAGGATGCGGTTGGCACACTGCTCGGCCCTGTTGACGAGGTGAGCTGGGCTGCCTTCCCCTGCACTTCGCAGCTCCTTCAACACATCCTGCAGGCGTCCGCGGAAGCTCCAGCGCCCCTCTGGGTGCAGGATCTTGCAGCCCTCGTGCACCAGCAACTCTGCACATCACTCCTCTCACCCATCCCTCCCTCCCAAGGAAGCGAAAGGGATAAAAAGAACGATGAGGATTGGCAGAGATGCGTCGGGTGGTCTCGCTGCAGGCGGAGCAGGCGAAGAGGGGTTTGAAGGCCCCGTGCTGGGCCCCGAGCACGTGCCAGAACAGCTCCGCCGGCTGTAGACTGGCTACTGAGCTGCAGCGCTTGCAGTAGAGCTCGTCCGGGTTCCCAATCTGCTTCCTGCTCCGTGACTCCGTCTTCACCCGCAGCGGCTTCTTCGTCCTCTTCGGCTTGGCCTTGACCTTGACGGCCACCTCCAGGATGTCACTGTCCGCGTCACTCACTCCCTCCTCCTTCACTGGGCTCTCAGCCTCTGCGCCAGCCTCGCTGGGTAAAGAAGGCTCAGTGGAGGCCGCAGATGGGGGGAAGGGCAAAGGCTCTGCCTCCAGCAATGAGTTTGAGGGAAGGGAGGGCAAAGGTGAGGGGGTGGAGAGGAGGGGCTGGACGTCGAAAGGGCGCAGAGGAGTGCTGGGGGGCGGCCATGGGAGAGGGCTGTGCTGACGGCTGGCCTTGAAAGGGGACTGCGGCGATTCGTAGGAGTGGTCGGGGGAGGCGGGGGCTTCTTTGATGGCGGCAGTTGGGAGGCGGCAATCGGCGAGGGCCTTGCGAAAAGAGGCGGGGTCGCAGAGGATGGAGAGCGGGGAGTGGCCGAAGACGAAGCAGTGGACGCCCAGCTCCGACTCCGACATGGGGCCCTACGGGGTACTCCTGATCGGTGGGAGAGAGAGAAAGAAGGAAGAGAAACCTTGTTGCACTGGCCGCAGTGCCATAGGTCGCTGCAGTGAACGGAGAGGAGATGTGCGCCCAGAGATGCGAGTGGCTGCAACTCGGAACACTGGCTGCATTCTACTTGAAGCCCATTCATGATCCTTCCTTTCAAATAATCTGATTATATGTTAATAGCGCTGAAAAAATTCTTTGGCTTTTGTGTGCATTCGCCCATTCAACGGAGATAGATTATGATGATGTGTAAGCTGAACAAGGTGTTCTCGGCTGTTGCCAAGATGCGCGGCCTCACCTCAAGACACCAACTAGATGAAAATTCATGGCAAAATTCAACCGATCTCAATGAAAAACCATGAATTATACATGTTCAAATTTTTGAAACATCAAGATTTTCGGTTTTTGACTATAAATCGAGTATTGCTAAAAATTTCAAATATTTCTCTCGCCAGCTTCAAGATATTACTATCCCGGACGTACATAACAAAAATCAGCTAATTTCATTGAAAAACCAAAGACTTATGCATGTTCAAATTTTTGAAACATCAAGATTTTGGGTTTTTGACAATAAATCGATAAATAACAAATATTCCGAAAATTCCTTTTGCCAGCTTCAAGATATTACTTTGTCGGACATACCTGCAAAAATTCAGCAAATTCCATTGAAAAACCAGTGATTTATGATTTTTCCTATTTTGAAACATCAAAAAATTGAGTTTTGGGCGAAATTCAAAAAATTACGCCAAGCGCCAAAAATGGTCCCGAGGCACCGCCTAGGCGGACCTTCATGCAAAAAATCAGCCAATTTCGTTGAAAAACCGAGGAGTACGGGCCTCGGACACACACATATATATATATGCGGAAAGACGGACGCAAAAATGGGGTAACTGCTTAAGCTGGCCTTGGCCGCCCGCCGCTTCGGGCAGGGCGCCAGAGCTCCTCCGGCCTCCGGGCACGGGTGCTACGGCCCCTACGCTTCGCCTAGCATGCTTCGCATGCCAGGCTACGCTCCGGGGCCTCCGCACCCATGCCCTCCGGCCTCCGGAGCTCTGACTGCCCTGCCCTTCGCGGCAGGCGGCCTGCGGCCGCGCAAAAACATAACGTTTCAAAAGCGCAATTTTTAAATAATTTTATTCTCCCTCTTTACCCAAAGGGTTTAAAGTTTCTTATGGATTTTAGCCTTTTTTTTAGCACACACAGACATTGTAGATGTATTGTGAAAATTCGGAGCACTGGCTGCATTCTACCAGGCTGGTCTCCAGGTTGTTGGTGTCCAGGCTCACTTGGATTTCTTTCTCATTGAATGTTGGAAAGGCAAAGATGCTGGCGATGCTGGATTGTAGGCGATTGAGGAGGTGGAAGCAGCCTAGGATGAGAGGAAGAGATGCTGGGGAGACCTGGGATCTGGGTCGAAGACGCTAATGAGTAGGAGATCCAGGTGGTCCTCAGCAGTTCTTGTTCCCCTGGCTTACAGCATGGAACAAGAAGATTATAAATGATTTATAACATGTTATAATCATTTATAATATGGAAGGAAAAGCGTTATAAATTTACGACAGGGGGGTGTGACGGGTTGAAAAGTGGTCATCAGAAACCAACGCCATTCTTGCTCAGTTCAATGGATTTCAATGCGGTTTTCTCTGAAGATAGTGCACAGAGCTTGACCATTTCCCAAAAAAACGTACAGCTTGGTAGAGCTGAATGAAAAAAACTTTTTCAATGTGTCCCCAGGGTGCACTATTTTTTTCCCCTACATTGGGAAAATGGCGAAATTTTTTTCTTGTCGTTTTTTCTTCTGATTATGTCTATTGGATACAGCTTTCTCTGACGCATGTGGGATGGTAATTCGTTTTTCCTAAATAGGAAGATTGAATGAGAAATGGGCTGCGAAATATGGGCTAAATTAGGTTAAAATAGACAAAAGCCAGTTATATAACCGTTTATATAGTTACTTAACTCTGCGATGTTTCTGTTATTTGTTTGGTAACTAAGATTAATTCAAAGTCAGAAAGCAATTTATAGGGCAACCCGCTAAGTTAACGTTTGTAGGCAAGCTGAGTTGCTTTTCTATACATGTTAAGCAAGTTCAATCTTCATACATGCTTACAGGCACTTGAGGTTGGGGGGTCGGATTTGGGTGCCCTTAGGATTTGTCGGTGAGTGTGATAGGGTTTAAAGGACGCAAAGCTGTGCGTTGTGTAGCGCGCCACCACCAGTAACGTTCCTCCTTTTCATCCGTGAAAAGCAAGGCAATGTAGAAGAGAGGGGAGTGTGTGTTGTCCCTGGGTAGCAGATGAGGGGGCTCTATAATGGTGCAAGAAGACAAGGCACGACATCAAAAGGAGCTGAGTTTGAAACAGTAACATTGACTTAAGACAACAAAAATGAGAAGTCTGTGGCGTGTTTATGGATTGGGGTTGCGAAGAACTTGGACGATGTAGCTCGGCTCCAGCTGATCCTTTAAAAAAGGATGCACGGATGTCACCAGTGGGAACGTCAATTGGTCGGAGAGAAGAGGAGAATTGGAGGGTAGAACATTTGGGAGCAGTTGTGGTGGCTGATGCGGTTGAAGAGGAGTTCCAGCGTCTGAACTCCGGCTCTCCTCTTCCACCTGCTTTTAGCGCTGCTTTCGCTCACCTATTGTTTTTCTGCTTTTCTGCTTCCCTCATAGTCATCTTCCTCATATATTTTCCTCAACAGGTTCTCTTCCAATGTCAATGCTTACTCTATTAGTTAATGCACAATGCGAGGACGAACACTGTTTGGTTTGGCTAGCTGTTCGAACACGCTGTCCGGGCTGGAGATGGCCGGTGCACCACAGCAGTCGATAAAGATGGCGGTGATTGGCGCGGGAAATCATCGCTTCCCGAACCAAAAAACCCTCTCATCAGCCCCCCCCCCCAAATGATCTCTCGCATGGCGAGGGGAAATATGGCGTTGTTCGAGCTCCAGGCCATTCATTACTGATACCTTTTCCGAAGCCCACGATGCACTGTGAAGGGTGGGGACCTCTGGTTAGTTCGGGTAAAAGGGGAAGGGAAGGAATGGAGCTGACCTTCACTTCAACAGAGCGCGTGTCCTCGCAAAGGCGAATGCGAAAGTAGGGGGTTTGCAGGAGACGCTTGAGGACGACGGTACTGGGCTAGGACAGGAGTCTGGCGGTGCTGCGAGCATGGCTTCAGCGACGCCCTTCTGCCTGGCCTGGCTACCTTCCAATGCCAAGCTGGTGTGAAGATCATTTGAAATGAGAAGAGGACGTGATAAAGACAACCTCTTCTGGGCAACCGCTTTCGGAGATGAGGTAGCAGCAGACGTTGCCGCCAATGGTTTCTTCGATTATGCCCGACACCAGCTTTATGTTATGGCCCTCGTTCATGAAGCCCTAGCAAAATGTTGTCATTGAAATGCCGTCCTCCGACTATCCCCTACACTATCCCCTACATATCCTAGACTTGGGGCAGGGATGGATGGGGAAGTAGAAGCTCAAGTCTGTAGACGATAAGCTGGATAAGAGATCAGGCCAATTTTCACCGCCCTCATACTTCCGCTGTGGTACCGCTGTGAGACTTGGTACGTTGTCGGAGCTTGAGAGGGCGGGTGCTCCGCAAGAGTCTAGAAATATGGCTAGGTTTGGGGTGCCGAAGAAAGGCGTCCCGAATCTGAAAGCCCATTCTCTCATCAGCCCCCTGAATGAGCAATAGAAGCCAACCGCATGACTTCCCGCATTGCGAGACGGAAGGTGGCGGGCGTTTGTGGTGGAGATGCCAAGGTCCAAGCCTTTCGGAGTGCCTTTGGCGAAGCCAACGAAGCTCTGTGACAGGTGAGGACCTCCGGTTAGTTCGGCTAAGAGGGAAAGGGAGGGAATGGAGCTGACCTTCATCGACCCACACACATCCACAGTGCCTGGGTCCTCGCAGAGGCGAATGCGGAAGGTGTGGTTGTGGAGGAGCCGCTTCAGGATGAGAGTACTGGACTGGGAGGCGGGCGGCGCTGCCAACATAGCTTCAGCCAAGCCATTCTGGGCCGCCACCTGCCAATGCCAAGCTGGTGTGAAGATCATTTGAAATGAGAAGAGGACGTGATAACGACAACCTCTTCTGGGCAACCGCTTCCGGAGATGACGTAGCAGCAGCAGCCAATGCTTTCTTCGATGATGCTCGACACGAGCTTGATGTTATGGCCCTCGTTCATGAAGCCCTAGCAAAATGTTGCCATTGAAATGCTGACCTCCGACTATCCCCTACAAAGTCCCAGACTGCGAGGACGCGTGAGAAAGAAGGAAAGGGCGACTTGGGTGTATGGGTGGGGAACTAGAAGCGCATGCCCTCCTTCGTAAAGCCCTAGCAAAATGTTGTCATTGAAATGCCGACCTCCGACTATCCGCTACACAGTCCCAGACTGCGAGGATGCATGAGAAAGAAGGAAAGGGCGACTTGGGTGTAGGGGTGGGGAAGTAGAAGCTCATGCCCTCCTTCGTAAAGCCCTAGCAAAATGTTGTCATCGAAATGCCGACCTCCTACACTCAAGAGTCCCACCCCAGACTGGGGAGTCTGCCAATTCCATACACCTTCCACATTTTCCATACACTTCCACCCATTTTCCATATTTTGCGCCATATTTTCATACTACGAAAAAAATGCTCACATTTTCCGTCTGATTTCTAAAAATTTTTGTTAAAAAATTATCAAACTAAATACATGATGTTACGTATTGGACATTTCAGCTTCGAATGGTAACACTCGTTCTTAATCGTTTTCATTTTTGGGGCCGTCGATGCAAGTTTTATGAAAAAACCTAAATTTTAGCCATTTTTTGGGGTAAAGAACAATTTTTTATACTCATTCTCCGGGAATGAAAATTTTTGGCACTCATTCTCTGGGAATGAAAAATTTTTGGCACTCATTCCCTGGTTTTTTTCATGATAAATTGGCCCCTGGAGACCCAAAATGATGCAAAAACTGCATATCCAGGTTAGAATGAGATGCTAGGATGAGGTAGAGTGGATATCATTCATGTTCAGATTTATGCAACATATACTGTCCAGACCAAATGGTCAGACCCTTAATGAACTTAGTGAAAATTAAGACTAAGACTATAAGAAATCGATTTTTCCAATTGATCCAATTCCAATCCAAAGTTCTGACCCCATTTCAGCGCCCTCATAATCCGCACAGCCTTTGGCTTGTTTGAAATGAAGTTTTATTGAAGATATTCACAACGTAGTGATATATCCCACCCTAAGTATTAGTCGCGAAACAATACGGCTCCAAACTCAATTGGTTAAAGTGGCATCCCTCATTCTGCCTTTGGCTTAGTTTTTAGCTTAGGTTCAGTGTCATGTTTAGGCTTAGGCTTGGCATCAATTTTTGTAATAGGATTAGCACTTAGCTAGAAATAACACCGAAATTTGAAATATGTTGCTAAATGCATGCCTGGGGCCGATTCCATAAAAAGTGCCATGTGGCGATGGCGATGTCCCCAGAGACAGTTTGCCTTCTGTCCACGGCGCCTGGATGTCACTGGGAGTGATTCCAAAAAAAGCGCCATGTCCTCAATTCCATAATTAGGGACACTAAGGTGGTGACATCTTCTGTCGCGTCCCCAGTGCCATGTCTCCCCCCAGAGGCAGGGGACAAAAAGTGGCGCTTTGGCGCCATTTCTTGTCCCCAAAAAATGGCGCCGGCGCCAATAATGGAATCGTGGACATGGCCAAATGGCGCCGAGAGACATGGATGTCCACCGGTGGACATTCCTGTGTCCCCGGCGCCATTTCATGGCGCCAATAATGGAATCCTTCATTTTGGCGCTGGAGACACAATGGCGCCGGGAGACATTTTTAACACACTGGCGCCATTTTGGCGCCAATAATGGAACCGGCCCCTGGCGAGCCTTTTATTAAATGGCAGGTTACTAAAAGACCTATTGCCTTCGCTCGTCAATGATGGTCTTTTGGAGGTCTGATGTGTTGAGGTGAGATGAAGTACTGAAAGGAAAAGCGGGAACCTACACGAGATTGACGTGAATGGCGTCCTCTTTAACCTTGTCGCGAAGCTGAGCGCATACGTCGTGGATGGAGGTAGGGGGTAGGGTGTAGATGATCACAGCCGCGTCCTCCACCGCCTCTTCGATGCTCTACACCGCCACCGGATGCATAGGGGTGGGGAAGTGATGGAGGCCAACCGGAAATGTGATTGGGGGAGGATGGGATAAATCAAGTTCTCGGGAATAGGGATGTTGCGAATGGGAAGCTCGATCGCCTTTCCCAATGCCCAGATGTTGGCTACGTGATGGAAGGTCCCCACGTGCTCCAAGACGCCCTCAGCGGCGACTCGGGAA
Source organism: Ptycholaimellus sp. GST1_10 (assembly GCA_030248095.1). Taxonomy (NCBI): domain Eukaryota; kingdom Metazoa; phylum Nematoda; class Chromadorea; order Chromadorida; family Chromadoridae; genus Ptycholaimellus; species Ptycholaimellus sp. GST1_10. The sequence goes on from JASANA010011366.1 coordinate 22,807, forward strand.
ATGGCCATGGCCCTGTCAAGCTCAGTTCTTCAGCCTTCCTTTACACCGAACACTTCTTCTCCTAACCATGGCTCATGGCCCAGGATGGCCACTTTCCTCGACGGCATGCCTAAGTTGTTCTGGAGAGGAGTCGAGCTGTGCCTGAAGCTGCGATGGAGGAGAGGAGTCGAGAGCAGGCGAGGAGAAGGAGAGGAGTCGAGAGCAGGGGAAGACGAGGAGAGGGATCGAGGCTGAAGGATGGTGAAAACTAGCAGCTCGCTGGTATTTTATAGGCTTCTCGTGGGGCAGCGGCGCTGGTTCCCGCTCACTCAATCCTGGCCAATCAGTAGCCAAGGTCCATTCCATACAGCGTGGATCATCCGACACTCCCAGGCGATAGTAGAGAGTTTGGAAAAGATGCTTGCCAGCATCGCTTCCGCAATGCCTTTCTTCCTCGCCAGTTGCTGTGAAGATGGTTTGAAATGGGTGTGCAGGGAATCGATATGTGTTCATGGCGACGCGTTTCGAAGAACTTGGAGGATGTGGAGCGGGCCCAACTCCTTCGTCATAATCTGGGTGGCCACGGTGAACAGCGGGAATCTCAATTGGTTGGGCGATGTCGAGGAGAGATGAGGTGGAGAGGAGGGTAGGCCGCTCGCGGCAATTGTGGAGGTGTAGATGGTTGTTGAGCAGCTCCACCATCTGAAGTCCATAAATGCTGGCCACGGGGCCCAGCATTTCCTCCTCCCCGACCTGCAATCTGGTGCTAGGTAAGGAAATGGTCTGGTGCTCAGTGTTCAGCAGTTCGGCAAGCTTTTGACCGTCAGTCTGCATCATTCCCTTTGCCTAGAGCTTGCAATTTGGAAAGGTTATGAAACCGCGTTGCCCGGAGTACATATGTTGAGGATGTGGTGGAAGGCCGGGATGTGCTCGAGGACCTGCTCGGCTCCCATTCGCCCCATCGCTATGGCCCTGTCAAACGCAGTTCCAAACACCTTCACCGTTATATTTGCATTGTTGAGCAACGGCCTCGTTGAGCCCTTAAACACTATGCTTTTCGGCCCTTGCGAAACTCCGCCATCACCACCTCTGAGATCATCTCGAAATCCAACACTTCCAGCAAGTCTAATTTCCTTCAAACCTTCCTTTGTTAATCAGAAAGTAGACTCACCTCCGACATTTCACCTTAGTCTCCATGTGACAGCAAACCGGGATAGAAGGAGGAAGGAGTCGAAGGCAATGGAGAGCATATCTTCAACAAGTCATGGTTGATGTCGAGGAGCTCATTTTTGACGATGATATAATGGTGTTCATGCATTTTGCGTAGCCGAGTGTTCCTCAAAACCATCATCTTCCGGCCATCACTTCCTCTAAGCGTTCTGCTGGCCCCTTCGAGTACCTTGGAAAACAAAGATTTCGTCTTAGACTGCTTCACATCAACTTTGAATAAAATGCATCAGGTGAGGCAAAAGAAAACAAATGCGAAGGAAAAAGAAGCCAGAGCCAAGAGCGGAGTCCAACAAGGTTATAAGAACCACCTGTTTTTATTGTTGTGGTTGTTACCATCTGCTCTAGACATATTTTGTGAGCGACCGTTAATGCGAGCTATCAATAGAAATTTCTGAATTTAGAATCAGGCCTTAACCTAAAGTCACCACCAAACACTTGGCTCATTGCTAAACACTAAACTTATAATATTTTAATTTAATTAAATATTTTATATGCCAACTTAATTATTTTATGGTTACCACTTGTGCTAATTGCTACCGCTTCTTTTTGCACCCTACCAAATTTGAGGTATCCATCATTACCATGTTATAAAGTTGTTTGAGAAGAGGGCTGTATGACGGAATTTGGTAGGTAATTGCAGGGTGATTGGATGATTCAAAAGGCAATATAAGCTGTCGAACCAAGACTGGTAAATATGTGCACAAAGTGGCCGTCTTAAAAAATGTTTTACCGCAAGCAGCATAGATTTTATTTCATTTCAAATAACCTTACATTACAACAACAACAACAAGCTCACCCACAAAACTAATGCAAACAGCTCTACTACAGTTCCAATAGAGGCAGCAAAAGAAAAGAGTAGAGACGAAAGGGGGAGAAAGCAAAGGGCAAGCGTGCACAAAATTGGCGCTCAGTGTGGTTGTAGTGGATGAGTAAGGCAGGGCAGGGCAGAGGCAGAGGAGGGTAGGCGCAGGCAGGCAGTTCCAAGAAGAGTGGGCAAAGAAGCACTCCAGGGGTCTTTCAGGACAACGCCAGTGGCTCCGAAAAAGGGAGGAGGCCGGTGAAAGGCGGGCGGAATTGCGAAAGTCCCTCCTCCCCGACCCGCCCGCCTGAAAGGCCTGAGCTTACCTTTCGCTTCACTTTCACCCATCCACCCAGCCCCACTCATCGCCACCTCCTCCCCTCCCTGTATCCTCTTTCACTCATGCTTTCACTTCTACATCCCGTCTCGTCCAAAACAAAGCCTAAAATTGCTCCAGGGTCGGCCGAAATAGCAGCCGGTGCATCGTCCTTTCCTTTGCAAGAAGAGGCGGGTGTTGTTATTTTGCTGTGGTAGAGGGGCGAGAGGGAGAGAGAGGAAGGAGCGCGACAGGTGGTTTGGAGGGTGCGGGAGGGCGGATGGGAGAAGGGAGGGAGGGAAGTGCAGCGAGTTCCTCACTCCCCTTTCGCCTGGCGCTGCGTCGTCTGCTCTGCACTGCCTCGTCTGCTCTGCACTGCGCTCAATAGGCCCTAATAGGCAGAGAACCCAACCTCACCAACTCCTCACCTCACAGCACCAGCTGGAGGGAGATGGCTGAGGATGAGCTGGACTTCTACACCGATCTGGCCCTTCAGGAGTCTCAGCGCTGGATTGAGGTCATCTACAAGCCCTTCCCTCCCTTCCCAGGGCAGGCGGTAGAGTCTGAGACGGGGATTGTAGACAGTGCTGCAAGAGCGCCTGCCCCTGGATTGGGATCTGCTGAGACTGCTGCGCTGTCCGCGACTCTTCCATCGGTTCTTTTTGCGCTGGGCCCCAGTAGGAGATGGCGGGGCCGGCGAAATGGGAGTCTATATGTGGCTGAGTGTGGGCTGTGTGCATGCCCCGGCCAACTGCCTCATTGATAGCCTCTCCAAAGGACCAGTTTCACCCCCTTTTTCCCCTCCCCACCTCTGCCCCTCAGCCCAAGCAGAACATATGCGAAAGAAAGAAATAGCATTTGGCAGGCTGCTGGAGGCGGTGGGTGTGTCGGCGTCATCGGCTGAGGTAAGACCTCTCCTGTCCTTCCCTCCCGCCTCCTGGTACCCAATGCCCCTCTGCCCTGCCCTGCCATCCCGACGCATGCGCCCGACCTTTAGTCTCCCTCCCGTCCCTTCATCCAACACTGTCTCCTTTTCCACTCCCCCTGTCGCCTAGAGTTGGCCTCTATCCCAGACTTCCCAGTGCCGTTGTTTGACAGGCGAAGGAGTCCAAGCAATTCCACGGCCTATCCCCCAAGTCCCAACTTCCTCTGCACGATTTTGCCGCGCTACCTGCTTGGTTCTCATTCATTCCAATTTAATTAATGCAGTCTCAGAATGACGTGAGTAGGTCTGGTGATGGTGGGAGGCTAAAAATGGCAAAGAGGGGATGGGGAGTGAAGTGTGAAAGTGAGGATGGAAGAGGGGAGTGAGGATGGAAGAGGGTAGTGTAAGGCGGGGTGGAACGGAGTGGGAGAGCATAAACAGGTCGGGGAGTGGCCGTGTGCCGTCCAACCAACCCCGGCTTCAAGGTCGAGGCCGGACACACGGACACAAACACCCCCATCCCTCCTACTCCTCCTCTCCTATGGGAGACCCTCTATCCCCCAGTTCCTAAAGAGTCTTTCTCCAATCATCATCCCCATTTACCCCCTTCTTTTCTTTACTTAGGTACAAATCTGAGTAAGCCTAAGCCTAGTCCCTGCCACTTTTTATTGAGCCAGTGTGTAGTTTACAAAACGTGAACCTTGTAACGCTTCATTTCCTCCTGTCCAGTTTGAGGCGTAAAATTGGCTCTCTAATCATTCAACCTCATCCACCCGCTCCCCTTTTCCTTCAGTGAGCGAGCACGTTTCTTGATCCCTTCCGGTCGCGAGTGTTCCATTAGACGGGCGGGGGTCTTTCTTCCCATTTTCATGTCCACTAATCCCTCCCTCCCTCCACACGCTCCATCACCTTGTCTCACTCTCCTAGGCATAGCATTGACTCCACCTCTGATTCCCGGCAAAAAGCCTTACGCTGATTGCAGTGACAGCTACGCTCAACTCCCGCTCCCCGATTTACGCCGCCTACAGCGGGTAAGGAAGGCTCCAGATGTCACTGCCCATTAACCATCAATTTTCCATATACTTCAATCTCCCTTTTCTACTCTCTTACCTTTACTCACCGCATTTCCCACCCAGCGTTTAGATACCAACATTTCAAGAGCTATGCTTTGGTGAGCAAAACTAGTTAGTTTAGTGGAGGCATGAGATATAGGAGGGCGGATGATTGTTCCATTTGTGGCCTGGCCAGTGGTTGAAGTGGAGAAGTGGTAGGTGGGCATTGTCCAGAGCAGGAGGTAGTGGAGGAGGGCCACTTTTTGCCTGCACCCCGCAGCTAGAGGATGCTATTTGCCAAAGCTCTCCATGGCAGTGGATGAGGCCTGAAGAGTGGCCGCTCCCATCCACTCCCCTCCCCTCCCCTCTCCTCCCTCCTCCACCTTTAACCGCCGCTTCTTCAAACAGCAGTCACGCCCCACCAGGGCTCCCTTTTTTCCCACCTCCCGCTCTCCACTCACTCATCTCCATTCGCAAACCTGCTCAACTCATGTTACAAGAATCCTTTGTCATTGCTCCTCCGCTCTTTGCCTCCTTTTTTCTTCTTTGTCCGCATTAGAGCGCTCTGTCTTGCGTTGCCGCGCGGACACAAGGGCTTAGCGGAGCAGAAGAAAGACTGTGAAGCGTGTAATGCGTCCGATGACCCGGCTAAATGCCTGTGAGCCAAACTGAGGTATGCTCGCCCCTATTCTCCAAGAACTTTATTCATTTAGTCTTTTTATGAGGGCACGACTTCCAGGAAATCAAAGCTTTTCTGTCCATGTCTTTATTTTTCATGTTTTCATCAGAAAGCTTTTTGGTAAGCTTAGCTTTTTGGGTGCAGGCAAAAAGTGTGCAGAGAAAGCATCTCCAGCAGCTTAGGGTGAAGTCATTATTGTCTCGAATATCTCATCTCGTTTTGATATAAAAGGCGGTGCACAGCATAGGCAAACGGAGTGAAATATTTCAGTTCTTTTTACCGACTAAGGTTATTATTTTTATGAAATAGTTAGATAAGAAATTTGTTAGGCCCCGGTAGCAGTAATGAGCCGATCGGATTTTTTTTCGGAGTTGATTAAGGGTTCATTGGGTGAAAAACACAAAACTACCAGCGATAGCCGAACTGTTGCTTATAGTTATAAGTTCTCATATTCGTTCGATTTATTGAATAGCTACATTATTTCTTCCCAGATATAGGCGACAACCAAAATAGAGGTTCCACAAAAACAAGCTTTGTTTGGAAGAAATTTTGAAGCCAGTAATCTGTTTTACATGTTTTACCATATTTGCAATGTGCATTAAAACTATGTCCCATGTATGACGCTAAATCCATCTTGCCATTTTACACAATTAAGGAACTGGCCGTTTCTAAAACTTAGAAAGTTCTCAAAAAAATTTAGTTTTCGGCAACATCTACTTATTTCAAGAATTTGTGATCATTCCATAAAAATCTGTGTCCTTTCGATCTTGAATCTACTCGCTGGCGAAACCCATATTTTTTGTAAAATTTGGGTTTAGATGTAGTTATCTTGATGCCAAAATTACATGTCAACTGACATTATATGATGGCGCTTTGAAAACTTACCAAAAATCAAATTCTGAGTTTTGATTGCTAATGCTATTTTTGTAAAACACAGAAAGGCGGGTAACAATTCTTAGCACCCTACTTTCGAGCGCTCTAGTATTATTATGAAGCAATGTTGCTTATCTCTTAATTATTAGATGTTTTAACTGCAGGTGATCGGTCTGATATCGGAGCTTGGTCGTGTATCCGTGGGGAGAGGTGAAGCGGGTCCTGATCAGACGGCTTTGCTGCCCCTTCTCAGCATCAACCTCCACTCCACCGCCACTACTCCAGCCTCCACCTCTGCCATGTACCTCATGTCTCCTCTATTCATGATTGGACGAGCAGACATAGGCCAGAATGAAGAAGGGAAGAAGAAACATGTGCGCTTCTTTACCGGTGCTTAGACTGGGCGTCCATTAGGGTGGACGCTGAAAGTGGGCGGGGTGAAGGAGCGAAGAGGCTGAGGAACCGGAACAGCCCGGGACGCCTGTTGACAAAGGAGGCGAGGGAGGGAAGGCTGGCTAAACTTTGGGCACCCACGGCTTGCTGTTCCCGAGTCCCGCCAGGGATGAGCTGGAAGGCCAATTGTGCAGCGAACAGCCCCCAGCTACCTTGTCTGCGCCCATTTCATTCTCACAACTGCCAGAAGCATCGGCTTTCTAAGACGGGAATCTGTGGCCTTGTCGAGAATTCTAGTGGGGGTGAAGGATGTTATGAGAGAGTGAAATGCGAGAGAAGAAAGGCGGGGCGGGGCACTTGAGGGAGCTTAGAGAGGTTGGGGCGGGGCGGAGTTTGCGGAAGTGATGGCTGGGAAAGAGAGACTATGAACTGCAGGGCGGGTGTTGGAGAGCGTTTGGAGGAGCTGAGTGAGATGGAAGCCACCGAGAAAGTCTCCAAGTACCTAGCCGAGCTTGACAGCGTCGAAACTAAGGTCATTTTCACTACCTCCTCTTCTTTATCGTGAAACCATGTTGTTGACCGATTTGGGCATTGGTAGGGGGCTTGGAGCGGGTCAGGGTTCAGTCGACCGGTGGGTCCAAAAGCGAGCGGGAATGCGCTGCGCTTTGTGGCGAGCGGTGCAGGAGGGCGGAGTCTGGCCTGTCAGGCCAAAGCCCTGCTCCAGGAAACGGAGGAGCAGGCCCGCCGTCTACGCCAGACCAAGGAGACCCTCAGAAACCAGGCATTCCCTTTCCACCTCTACCTACTCCACCTCCCACTGATTGGCTGAAGGCGGACGACGAGGAGGAGTGGCTGGGGAATCTGGAGAAGTGGCGTTCCAAGCGCAAGGAGAAGGCCGCCGCTGCCTCCATCAACGCACCCGAGCCTTCCTCCTTTGCCCCTCCAACCTCTTATGCCCCTCCTACACGCTCCGCCCCAAGGTCTCCCCAGCCTTGACTCACTTTTAGGGCAATTCGTCAACTCTTCTCTGGAGCCATTAGATTGGCCGCCAGAGTGAGGGTGAAAGCGGTGATTGGGAAAAGTGTGTGGTTTGAGCACCGGTTGTAGGGCGTGACCGGTTCAATTAGGTGGTTGATGTATGCAGTGGGAGTGGGGCAGTGGAAGGAAGTCCTTGGCCTGAAACAATGGTGGACGGAATTGCAGGCGAGAGCCGGTCCCGCCGCCAGCGTCCGCCTCCTCCGTTAGTTCTGCCCTCCCCATCTGACCCAGACACTCCTCCTCTCCTATACCCCTCCCTCCCTCCCCAACAACCCCACCCTCCTCAATAGTCCCAGCCAACTGGCCCTGACCCAGTCTCTCATCCCTCAAGCAGGCGGCTCTGTCTTTTTCCGCACGCTGCAGCCACTACGCTTCGGCCCCCCTCTCCCGCCCTTGTGCCTGCAAATAGGCGCGACGACCTTGGCCACTGCCTCTCAAGGACCCCTGCCCTCCCCTACCTCTGTTCCGATTGTCCACCAACCACCCTCACTCTCCCTCCACCAGTCTCCCTCCTAATCCTACACTCTCACTCTCCCTCAACTCTTTCAGTGCAAGCAGTCACCGAGTCACAGAGTTAGCCCATCCATCCATCCTTCATCCATGATGGGCAGATGGCTTCTGGAGCAGAGATGATGTAGTGTGTATAGTGGGCCAAGGTGTTGCATTCACTAGCGCGACCTTTTTCATCGGGGAGAGAGGCGTGATGATGGGCCATTCTTTGTGAAAGTTACACAAGCGTTGCCTTTTGCAACATGTGGACCATCGTTTGGGATCCCGCAAAAGGGGGGAATAGAGGGAATGGGGGAGAGACCGCCAGGGGAGGGAAGCCAATTCGCTCACCTCCTGGAATTTGTTGACGATGGGCATTATGGCGTGTGGGGGAGGGTGAGTGAGGGAAGGGTTGAGGGGGGGGGGGGGTTGAGGGGTGAGGGAGTGTTTGGGGGCGAAGTGTGATGTGGAAGTGCATAGGGGAGCAAATTGCAATTGCAGAGCGCAATGAAGTTGGAGGCCGAGCTCGCCTGTCCGCCAGCCTTCCACTCTCGGGTTAGCCGCTCCATTTCCTTCCTTCCTCTCCAACCCCCGCTCTTGTATTTGCTCAGCCGCTTGTTCTTTTCCTGCCCCGATAAGAGAGGTGCGGGAAAGCATGGCGGTGCAGAGAAAAGGCGGGCAGGGTATTGTGGTGAGTGGCTTGCTGTCTCAGGGGAGGATAAACAATGCAGTCACTTGGCTTTGCACCACCTCCGCATAGGTCAACACTTCTCACCTCCACTAGACAGCCTAGCCAGAGACGGACGGACTCAGTCTATCTCCTCATCTCTACCTCCCTACGTAGCGCAGCCATTCATTCTTGTAGCCAGTCTGCTAACCAGAATTCCTAGCTCTCTCAGTGAAAAGGCTCCCATCCAGCAAAGCCGTGACACTGGACAGCCCCTAATAGTAGGGATCTTTGAAAGCGTCTGGGTCTCAGTCGCGTGCTGCTCCACTCTTTAGACCGCACACATTGCCCATCATCATTATCAATTCTGGCAATGGACTGGCGGAGTTGAAGGAGGAGGGCGGGGGCTGGAATTTCCCCTTCCCTCAAGCGCCCTTGAGGCAGCCATGGAGTGGGGGAGGGGCGGTAGTGTGATGGGGAGGGGTAGGTGTGAGTAAGGTAGGGGTGGGCAATTGTGCACTAAGCGGGGGCCGCAATTGCCCGTTCCTCGGGCGGGCTGGGCGCCCACTTTGCATTGATTTGCTGTCCTCGAGGGCGTCCAAATCCCTTCCACTCTCTTCCAGGCGCTCGTCCTCAAGAGCCTAGGCGCGCAAAAACCTCTGCGTGAAAGTGGGCCCAGAGACGGACGGAGGGTGGACGGAGGATTCTAAGTGGAGGCCGGGGGAGAGAGAGTCCAAACCTCCCTCCACCCTTCCACCCTTCTCTCCCTCCCTCCCTCCTCGCTAGAGTATCTCTGTCAACAGCAGCTTTGACCGTCGCTCCGACTAGTCCGCTAGTAGGCTTCTCTGGCCACACCTTTCCTCCCTCCCTTCCTCCGCCTCATTCATCCACTGGCAGGAAGTGGGCTGGGGTGGGGGCCACTTTTTAGGCCTGTGGAGGCAGAGCCGGTGGATGGATTGTGCTCTTGGCCAGCGCCTTTACGCCCACATGGATATGGCGCAAAGCCGCCAGCGGCCCTAACTGGTTTTTTCGATAGGCCTTCCAGGCCCCTCCCCCGCTTACAGCCTAGGCCCTGGGCTAATGTGGGTAGTTGGCTAGCCGCCACTCACATGCGCAAATAAAACCCACCCCTTTTTACCCCCACGCTCTCTTTCCACTGCTCCGCCCCCCCACCACCCCCAACTCTCTATCACTCCGTAGTCAACATCTGGCCCCATGATTTCACATTGTTCTCCTCACTTTTTTCCCTGTGACCCTGGCACTATATTCTATTCCTGGCCAAGAGTAGTTTTACATTTCAAATTGAGCGGAGATTGAGTGCTGGGATTTGTGAGGGAGGTAGTGTGGAAAGCGACCCCGATTCCAGGGATCCCATTCCCCATCTCTCACAGGCCCAGTGAAGGCATCCGCGAAAACTTGACCAGCCATGCCCAGGTCACAAAGGCTGCTCAAACACCCGCATGCCCCCCTTTTCTGACCACCTAAAGCCTCCCAACAATCCCCGCTCCTCCCCTCCCCCCACTCCTATCGGACAAACAATCCAGTTCATTTCATTACGACTCAGATGACTGCACCTCGTCGGCTGGAAAAGCCGGCTGGTGGAGTGGAGGCAGGACTAGGCGGCATTGTAGGGCTGCTATTTGCTTTCCTGCTCTTCCCCTTCCCCTGCTTCAGCTGAGCATGTAGGCTGGGGGGCAGGGGAGACGCTCCGCTGCCTTTCAATCCGCTGGCACAATGGGGCTGGGGTGGGGGCTGAAAAGGATGGGGCGATGTTGCAGGAGTCGTCGGGGAGTCTGGGTGAAGTGGTTGTGGGCAAGGGCGGAGTGGAGGATTCGGAGGAGGAGGACCAGCAGGCCCCCTCGCCCATGCCCGAACAAGCCCTGCCCAACCGCAGCATGGAGGAGGAGATCATTCGCCAGAGTCGCTGCCCCTCCGCCTGCCCTGCCAGCCCAGACAGCGGCACTCATGAAGGTCCTCCCGCCTCCCACTTTTCCTCCTCCCACCACCATGCTGATGCTGGCGGGCAGGTTTGTCGCCGCGGTCGGACTCATCGCTGGATCGCCCAGTGGCGGGGCGGGCAAGCGCTGTGGTGCACCAGAATCACGCAAGCCTGGGGAAGCAGCAGAAGAAGTGGAAGTGGCAGGAGCGCGAAGAGCCCAAGGCCTTTGAGACCATCACCATGGTCATACAGGCACGTACCAACTCTGACAAAGGATTCGGCTTCAGCTTGAAAGGTCCCCTCAATGCTCCATAATTCTGTCCCTTGACTGAAGCAAGGTGATGGCAAAAGGGGGCTCGGAGCGGAAGGAGGCGATCAGCATCGGCGGTGTGGTGCTGCGCAGTCCGGCGGACAAGGCACGACTGCTGGTCGGTGATCGCGTACTCCAACTTGATGAAGAAGCCACGGACGGCATCAGCCTCGTCCAGGCCAACCTTTTGCTGCGCCAGGCCCTGCAGCGCAACCAGGCATATTTTTCTGCTCCTTTGTCCTGCCCTCCTCTGTCAACCCGACCCCGTGGATGCTCAGGTGTCGCTGAAACTGTCGCGAGCGGTGCTGGAGGCGCCGAAACTGCTGGAGCGGAACCCGAATCAACGCTCCGTGTCGCCGCGCAGCCGGGCCGGCTTCGACGACAAGCGCAGCCTCTTCGTCCACTCTGACAACCAGGCCGCTTCCCGACCCTCCAGTCGCAGCTCTGCCTCCAACTCATCACACATCGCCCCACCTCCCAAGCCTGGTGCCTTCCGCCCTTTCCCTTCCTCTTTGCCTTACATAGAAAGAGTATTGGAGGCGGGCGGGGGCGATGACTCAGAGTGGGCTGCACTGGCCGCCGGCCTCGCCGTCCCCAAGCCACCCGGACGCATCCAAGACTTCGTCCCAGACCTGGAGCGGAGCCAGGACAGCCCCTCCCTCTCTCCCTGCCCCCAGGACTACCGCGTTCCCCCCAGCGCCTTTGTCCTCCTTCCAGCTCATGGAATATGTTGGGAGAGTAGGTGTCCTCCATGGAGGTGCGGCGAGAGCCAGGACGAATCACAGACTTTGTGCCCGAGATCGAGCGCTCCGTCTCCAGCGCCGATGAGGGATCCTCCTCTGCCGACCTTTACCCCAGAGAGCAGGATCAGGTCCTCATTCACCCATCATTTCTCTCCACTTCCTCTGCTTGCCTGCTCGCCATCAACCCCTCCCTGCTCGGGACATGGCCCCTGAGAGCAAGGTGCACAGGTGATGGAGCGTCTAAGCGCGGCCTCTCGTGGTGCACAGACAGACAGCCGAGCATCCTCTGCTGCTTCCTCCGCCCCCGTCTCTCCTCATCCCACCACAAACGGGGACCACGAGGCCTACACCAATCAAGTATGCTCTTTTCCTTCCCACCCCTAACCCCATGCAGCAAACCTCGCGCCATGCCTCATCCCGCCCACCTCCACACTCCGCCCCCTCTTGAAGCTGAAGCCAAACGTGGCACGTCTGCTCAACAGCCAGCTTGCACGCCACCAGCGACTGCCAGCCCCCAATCAGCTAGCAGCATTCAATCCCCGCCGCCAGCCCCACTGCATCCTCGTGAATGAAAGTGAGGCGGACTCTCCTCTGCCCAGCCAAGCGCGGCATGGGCGGCGCCAATTTTAGGCGACGAGGATCTCACACAGCACTGCCTAGTGAGTTTTTCATCTCCCACTTCCTATCCACCCCACTTCATCCCCCTTTCTACCTTTCATTCCGCTCTCGTCCCTTCAACTCACCTGACTCCGCCAACCGGCTTTTCTGCCAACTTCCTCCCCCGCTGTACAGGGCACATGCGCCCATGCTCCTCTATCACCTTCTACCATGCTCCCTCCCAGGCCTCTACATTCCACCCTCCTTCCTGATCCCTGGACCAGAACCCTGAGATTTATATTCCTCTACTACACGCCCATTTTTCCATCCATAACAACCTGTGTCCGCCCATTTTCTTTTCTGTGTCACATGGTCCATCGGGCTATACTTCTAGCAATTCCTCAATCACTAACGCGTGCTTTTTAGCCATGGCGTTGCATCAATAATTCTTCCTTCATTCCTCTTTCTTCCTCTCTTCCACTTCTTTTTTCACTTCAAACAATCCGGGAATAGGAAGAATGATAGTTGCAGAGCGGTGAGGAGCGTCCGTACTCGCACGTGAAGAAGGACATCGTGTTCACGAAGGAGCCAGCGCCTTGGGAGCCCGCCAAGCATCCGCCTCCCGAGCTCAACCTACTCAGCCTTGCCGCTCAGGCCCAGAAACCCAACTATCACCTCAAGGACAAGCATCCCATGCCTCTGCTTCAGAAAGATCCTCAGGTCACTCCTCGCTAAAGCCCTTTGCTTGCTTCTTCACTTGCGGCGGTATTTGAGGAGCACTGGCTGGTTAGGGAGGCGGAAGAGCTGCGTGTAAGCGAGCAGAAACGTCGTGAGACCCCTCCTAAGAAAGAGCCACCAACCCCAGCTCCGCCAGTCCCAGACCAGCCGCCTCTACTGGCAGTCTCCGGACGTCAGAACTGTACCCATTGCGGCACTCAGCTCGGTTCTCTTGCCCTTTCACCCTCTTCCATCACCTCTAGGAGGAATAATGGCAGGTCGGGGCGCGGCGATGATCATCGAGTCCCTGCACCTCTTCTACCACCTGGACTGCTTCAAGTGCTGCGTCTGTGGTGCGAGCCTTGGCAGCGGCTCCATGGGAGCCGACGTTCGCGTTCGCGCCGGCAAACTACACTGCCACGCCTGCTACTCCAACGATGACAGTTATCACCTACACACACACACCTAGCCTCTCCCTCCCTCCCTCATCTTACACTCATTCCAGCTGGCCTCCAACTCAGCCAGGTCTAAGCCCAGCCCCTCCCTGCCTATCAGCATCGCATCTACAGCAACATCGCATTCTCGCCTGCTCTCTGACAAGCTTCAGTACTGAGCATCAATCTTCCAACACTCATCCGCTTCTCCAGCTCTCTCCCTGCTGCTGTTTGCATTGACGATGTGTTTGTAAATAGGTTGTGCTGAATAAACTCCAATGTAATCTTTCCGTAATACGCCAAACAAAGAAAGCAAAGCATCCTACTGACTGTCAAGAAGTTTTCGCTTCTTGGCCAATGACTGGGCCTGAAAGGAAGAATGCTCTTTCCGCTAGTATATAGAAAAAGTTGTGAAAGGACCTCTCTAAGGTGTCGCTTTTTGCCCTGGGTGATCTTGTGATAGACGCGACGATGGCGTTTCTTGATCATGGATTCCTGCAGCTTGCGCTCCTCGCCCTCCCGGTTCATCTTTTCCTAAACTAAGCCCAGTTGAGGAGAAAGGGAGAGGTGGATGGGAAAGAAATGACCTGTGGATGTGGAGCCTTCTCCACCTCCCCCTCCTTCACCAGCACCTCGCTTTCTTCTTTCCCCTTTTTGGGCGCCACTTTCTTGGCCTTCTTAGCCGAGGGAGGAAGAAGCTTCTTCCCAGCACTTTCGTGCACCTTCAACCGTGAAGTTCTCTACTTAAGCCAGCAGGGATGGAATGGAGAAGAAGAAATGGGAACCTCCTGGAAGGCGGAAACGTCGATGCCTTGGGCCTTGAGGATGGCGAGGCGTTCTGGCGGCACGTAGTCACCCGTCGACTCCTCCACGAACGGTGACAGGTGCGGCGGCAGCACTGACCCAGGGAAATACTCCTCCACCTACACCACGCATTTTTACTTCCCCCCTTCCCCTCCTTCATAAGTCTAGAAAGGGAACTGGCAGACGGAGCCCGGCGTTGAGGGAGTCGAAGAGCCACTGGGGCTGTAGATAGGTGCGGTTGAGGTTCTTGTTCTTGAGGCAGGGGCGGTCCACGAGGTGATGGGTGATGGATGGGTCGTCCACGGGGAAGGGGGCCCCGGCGCCGTCCCAGGAGACCAGGCCTCCAAGGGCGCGGATGATGAGGACGAGCGGCTCCCGCGGCACCTCCCGGTTCAGGAAGAAGCGGAGGCCGGCCAGCAGGTTGGGCAGATGCTTCACGCGCTCTGCCTCCGCCGCCTGGCCTGAGCTGAGGCCCAGGGGCTGTAGGTCGAACTCGTCCGCAGTCCCATGATCCACGGACGCGGCGGGCGTGGACCTGGCCAGCGGACGGCCTAGGCTCTCGATTGCCTCAAGTGTAAGAGTTGGAGGTGATTGGTGGAGAGTGGATGATAAGCAGGAGAGAACCTCGCGCTCGCTAGTGCTCTGCTGCTCCTCCTGCTGCTCCTGCTGTTGTTGGGAAGCGGCGAAGAGTTGAGGTGGGTAGATGAGGCCAAGGTTTTGGAAGAGGGCGAAGTTCACGAAGCCCATCAGTGTCGTGTAGAACTCTACAATATTCCTCTCGTCTCAACATCACTTAAGCAAGGGGTGGAGGGTACCCAAGAAGGTGGCCATCACGGCGAAGTCCACGTCGGAGGGTGGCTGAAAAGCTAGGTTTTAGCTTGATTAGAAAAAGGAAGGTGGGAAGAGGTGAACAGTTTGTCCGCGCTCGTGGGGGACGAGCCAGGTGATGCTCTGTCCGAGGATGTCCGCCTGGAAGTAGAGGCCTTTGATGGAGATGAAGGCCTTGCGCAAGGCCCGGGCCTCGATGACGTAGTGCAAGAACTCCAGGCTGAAACGCCGACACAGCTGCACCCTCCGCGACTTCACCTTCAACCTTCCTCTTCCTTCCCTCCGTCTCCCTCATTCTGAAGCAGGAGTAACGAACGCATTGATTGGTGGGCATGCGGGCGAAGAGGAAGACCATGCACAGGGCATCGTCTAGATCTCGAACGGCGTCTGCCAGGGACGGGTACCTAAGAGTTATTATATAGAGATGATGGAGGTGGTGATAGAGGTGAAAAAGAAAAGGAGGTGGGGCACCGTTCGCGAACGATGTGGTCGAGCTTATAGCGCGGCTTGTTGTTCACCAGGCGTCCCTGGACCTCCTTGTTACGCTTCTCCTTGGCCTTCTTGAACTTGCGCAGGAAGATCTGCAGCAAACTGGTGGCTTTGGAAGAAGAAAGAAGAGATGGTGGAGGAACCTTGTACTGACGGAATTTGTTGATGATGGGCTCGTGAGCGAGGAAGGCGATGTCCTTGACGTAGTACCAGGTCTTGTTCTCCGACGACCCGCTGCTCAGCTTTTTCACATGCTTCGGCTCGTGAGGGTAGATACCCTTCAGGATGCAAAGCCGTCTGGAAAGTTAGGCCTCATTTTTGCCAAGCAAATTCTATGAAACGAAAAGAGACCGGAAGTCTTTGAGAGAAAGCTGCAATTTTCGCAATGCAGCTCTTCGCGATACGTAGTTGGTGGCCGAGCCCGATTCATTCTTCAACGTTTTTCGCGCTCGGATAAAATGACGATGAGAAGTGAAGCTAATTACCTTCTTCTTGGCTTTGACCATGCTCAACTGCTGGAGCAACAAGTAGGCACTCCTGATCAGATGGTGTGAAAAGAGCGCATAGGAGGCCGCATGCCCTTTTGCGAGGTTTCATCAGTTGGATTACGGTAGCGCCTATGCCGGGTCTCACCGCGAAGCAGCCTAGAAATGGGTTGCCCACTCCGTACACGCAATACCCCCCTACCTTCGCATGCCCATATTTCTTTCTTGTCTTGACCTAAGCTTTTTTCCCTTCTGATCTATTGAACATGTTAATATAAAGAGTGATGATTATTGTAGCGTAAAAGGGGAAGAAGAGGGCAGGCAGGTAGGCGATGGTGAAAGCGATCAAGGTGGAGGAGGAGGTGGATATCCCGACGGGTGTGGAGATGAAGGTCAAGGCTCGCCGCATCACCGTCAAGGGGCCTCGCGGCGTCCTCAAACGAGACTTCCGTCACCTCTCCCTTGAGCTCATCCGCGTCGGCAACGTTAGTGCCCTGCTACCCTGCCTCCCTGCCCGCTCTAAGTATGAAGGGGGTTTGAGAAGCTGAAAGTGCGGCGCTGGTTCGGGAACCGGAAGGAGATCGCGGCCATCAAGACGATGTGCACGCACATCAAGAACATGATCGTGGGCGTGACGAAGGGCTACAAGTATCAGATGCGCTCCGCCTACGCTCACTTCCCCATCAACGTCGCCATCCAGGACAACGGATCCATGGTCGAGGTACCCTCCTACCACCTCTTCCTCTCTCTCTCCTATAGCTCCTCCCTCATGCTGCTGCTATCCTGTAGGTGCGCAACTTCCTGGGTGAGAAGTACACGCGGAAGGTGCCGATGCCGGAGGGCGTCAAGGCGGAGATCTCCACCGCCCAGAAGGACGAGATCTTTGTCCTCGGCAACGACCTCGAGCTCGTTTCACGATCTGGTATCCAGATTTGTCCATTTTTCATTTCATTTATTCCCTCTTTGGTCTTCGTTGTTTCTGTGAATTTAGATGAAAAATAATTTGATTAATACCTGAAATTAAAAATGATTTTTTCTTTGCTAGGAATGAAATAAAAAGAGGATGAAATTGTTGCAGCGGCTCGCATTCAGCAGTCGACGACGGTGAAGAACAAGGATATCCGAAAGTTCCTGGATGGCATATACGTGGACAAGAAGACTCACATTGTCCAGGATGAATAATCTACGCCCTTCATTTCTTTTCAAGCGTTGTTCCTTGTTGAATTTGCTGCCAGATGAGCAAACCACGGCTTTTGTATTCAGTGCATCCTCAATCACACGTCATGCAAAACTACTTTAACTAAATCATTGCACATCAAACCAGTTGGCAAAATGTAGGACAGAGCCAAAATAATCATAGAACATAATTTCTAGTAGGTAAAAGGGAACTGGCTTCCACAGAGTCGATGACCCAGGAGTAAGACAGAACTGCATAGGTGTCCATGCCAGCCGTGGACAAAGCACTGAGCTGTCTCTTTCCTTCTTCATCCCTAAAGATTCATGATATATGTATGGGAATGTGAAAGGGCTGAAGGAAAGGACTTGGGGTCCAGGATGGCATGGGTGAAGTCGACAAATTCTCTGTGCAGTTCATGCACCTCTGCCCCGTGGAGACGCAGCAGTTGCCTGGCCAGTGTCAAAGCCTCATCGCTGCCAATCACCACAGCCCTGAACCCTTTTTCTTGCCTCTCATAGATATCGGACTCAATTCCCTTACTTGACGTTGTGAAAAAGCTGCGTCTCCGCAAAAGCTCCTCTGGCTTCCATCAAATCTTCCAGCTCGCATTTCTAAAACGCGTCTTCAAGTAAATACTGCTTCAATGATCGAGCGAAGAAGATGCTTTTTGTGGATGAAACAGGATGCTCTTTGTGGATGAAATTGGATGCTTTTTGTGGATGAAATAGGATAGGATGATGACTTTGTTGGGAATTTGCTGGAGCAGCAGACGACGTAGTTTCTCGGGTGTGACAGGACTGGTGTAGCTGTCACCAAATTCATCGCAGTCCCCTTCTGGCCGCCCAAACAGCAGCTCTTCCGACCGCCTTCAGCTCTTCCCTTTCCCCTCCTCTTGGAAACTGGGAAGGGCGGGCAGAGAAACCAGGCAGAGAAAGCCTCCGATTCGGCCAATCGCAGGAGCCAGGCGGCCTTGACGACGTCGTACTTCTCACTCCGCACCTGGTTCTTCACACTCAGCGTCTCCTTTCCCGCCACACAAGCCCACGTCTTCTTCCCTGCACCCAGGCACAGCAGCTCTTTAGGCCTCTCAAGGTTAGGAGATAAGGAAGGAAGACCTGGGTGCTGGACTATGGAGGCGCCCAGTTCCCTGGCTGCCTTCTCCAACTCTGCCTTGCTACGCCCCTCTTCCTCCCCGCTGAGGACGCAGATCTCCTTCCCCGCCAACACAGAGCTCTGTACCAGCCATTCCAGCTCCTTTTGCTCCAGTCTATCATTGGAGTGTACCTTGACGGTGACCAGTGAGAGATCGGCGGGCTGGACGGAGGCAGAGAGGCTGGCCTTAGCAGGGCGAGGGGCCGGAGCCTTGCGCTTTTTCCGCCCCCCGCCCGTCTCTGCTCCTAGATCCGATGGCACCAGCTGCTTGGCGCCCACCGCACTCTCCCGATCCTCAATCACTTCATTGATAAAGAGAAGCAGAGAATGAGGTGGGGTTGGTGCCTTCCGTAGCTGGTGAAACTCATCCAACGTCATGGCTTCCCACCAGTCCTTGTCGTTCCTTACAGCCTCCACTCTGGGGAAACGCAGCGTCCAGCCAGCCCCGTAGCTGCTTGATGCCGTGATCTCGGCCGAGCGAATCTAAACCGGCCATTTTCATGTCTCTAAGCTGTGGTGAAAGGCACAAGTGTGGATGTACCTGTAGAATCTTAGACTGAGAGGGCTGGATGAAAACATCGGGGAGCTCAGAGGCGGCGATGAGCCAGGTTGGGGTGTTGCGGCCCTTGCGTTGCAAGAGCGGGAGGCCGTTGAGGTGGGCGTTGAGCTGACGCAGCTCCTTGGCGGAGTAGCCGGAGCCGACCTTGCACACACTCACCCACTTACTCGGCCTCTCCCCCTCCACTTCTGTCACCAGCCCATCACTTCTTTTCTCTGCTGGCAAGGAAGGGAGAGACCGGGCTTCTGTGCGAGTGCGAGGAGGAAGTGAGACATGAGGTTGCTGCGTCGCCCCTCGCCGAAGTATCCGCCGACGATGAGTAGGTCGAGGTCGTCGCTCAGCTGCTCCACGTAGTCCGGCTTGATCTTGAACCACCCCGCGTTCCGCTTCGACAGAGCGTATGTGGAATCGGGGCGTTTCACGATGATGCCCTCCTCCCGCGCCTCCACTGCCTTGTTCAGGCTATTCACCACCTCCTCCCTCAAGTCCATCATCACTGCTTCCCGGTTGAAGCTGGGAACTGGCTGACAAAGTGAAGGCGGTCTTGGCGACGGGTTTGATGAGCCTGCCCGGTTGGTAGTCCCTGAAGACGCCTTTGAGGGCGCTGAGGCGATCCTTGAGCGGCTTGCTGGTGAGTACGGCGTCGTTGAGGAGGAGGATGTCGAAGGGCACGAAGGCCACCTGCACTTCGTCCCCATCCTCCAGATACTTCACGTCCATCCCGCCCGTCGACTTGGTGGCTGGCAACAAAGCT
Source organism: Ptycholaimellus sp. GST1_10 (assembly GCA_030248095.1). Classification (NCBI taxonomy): domain Eukaryota; kingdom Metazoa; phylum Nematoda; class Chromadorea; order Chromadorida; family Chromadoridae; genus Ptycholaimellus; species Ptycholaimellus sp. GST1_10. Next base: position 42,235 of record JASANA010011366.1, read on the forward strand.
TGCTCTCTCAAGTAGCTGGGCTAGTATGAGACCGATGCAATCGGCGACAGTGTCCCAGCCCAGCATTTCGCCGTCCAGTATGGCGTTGCGAACATGGCTGCTGAATAGGCGGTGCAGATAGGGCGTCAGGGAGCCCCTCTGCGCATCTGCTCCATAGGAGCTCGTGAACTCATTCCCACTCAAACATTTCCCTCTCTTCCCTTCTTCCTAACCTCCGCATATCAAAATGCTCACTTTCGGCTGAAATAGCGATAGGAGTCGCCATCCTTGTGAATCTGAACGCGCTCTCCGTCGTATTTGCTTTCGATGTAGAAGGCGCGCCCTTCCATTTGCTCCAGAATCTGCTCCAATTCCCTCTTGCCAATGGCTTGGAGGAAAGCTTAGAGTGCTGACCTTTTGTGGTGGAGTCCTGGCGGCGAGCATAGGCCTGAAGGGGGCGCCGAGGCGAACAGAGATTTCGTCCAGCTTCGCCTGGGGGTCGTGGAGTTTGAGAGCGACTTCGGCCAGAGACATGCTGGCGTCATAGAGCTCCACCGCATCCTCGTGGAAGGCTTTCAGCACACTCGTGTCCGACATCCCCATCTACACCCTTCCTAGTTCCTCTTCAAGGCCTCTATGAGAATAAGGTGGATGAGAGGGCCTTCATCTGCTTGAGGAGGATGCGGATGAGCCACTTGAGTTCATCCCGCCGCTCCTCTGAGCCCTCCACGCGTCCACGAACGCTCTGCACCAAGCGCAGGATGGTCGCTTGTACCCTGTATTATGAGTAGTTGGTTGTGGTGAGGGCTGAGAAGGAGTGTGATCGTTGAGACACCGTTGCTGTTTGTCGTCGTCGGTGGAGGCATTGGCGGCCGCCATCTCATCCAGCAACTCGTTCACCTGGGCGATGCTGAGAGGCTGCTTCGGCGGGCCTACTCGACGACCCACCACCTGGAGGGGGGAGAGGAGTAGAGTTTCATGTGTGCCTGAAGGCTGAACCTCGCTGGCGGTGGCGGCGAAGTCCCCGAGGATGTCCGCGTTCCCGTGCGGGGTCTTGTAGTTGAGCAGGAGCTGAGCATCTGCTGCGTTTTTCCCTAACCCCATCGCCTGTAATTTCGCGCAGCATTAGTTCTGACTTTGCTCTTTATTGCTGGTGTAGCAATGCATAGTTTGATTGTAGCGAAAAATAAGAACCTTGATGAGTTTTTGGGCGAGGAGATTTTCTTTGAAACCATAGGCGCCCCTGTCCTTATCATAAGAGGGTAAAAGCAATCGCAGTGCCGGGAACATGGAGTCCTTCTACAAACAATTGATAGTACGTCATGCTCTGAACCCAAGGAACCCAAGCGAGCATTCGCCAACCGTTTCCTTAGCCGCGTGCAATTTCGTGTGACTCTGCCGCCAAGAGGAAATAAACTTCTCCAGCAATTCTTTTCGCTGTACAATTATTGAAAGATTAAAATTGATGAACTTCCTTTTTAAAAAGGCTCAAACCCGCGTTTTGGGCGCATTAAGAACCATGCATAAATCGCTGAATGGAACTTGATCAGCTACGCTTGTTTCTTCCATTACAGTGAAGCAGCTTGACTTGCGGAACTTACTTCAATGGCAAAGTTACTTCAGTGCATTTGAAGGGTAGAGACAGGCCCAAGCATGCTTCTGGTTGTCTAGAGACGCCTGCGGTATTCCGTTTAGGACCAGACCATGGGCGCCAAAACAATCAGTTGAGAAAGGCGGAAAGAAAGCATCCTGAAAAGCAGTTTTAACTCAGCTCAGTTTTAGCTCTACTCAGTTCGCAAAGCGAGATGATTGGTTGAAGACATCCGGAAGACAAAAGAATCGGTGGCTTCCTTCCATTCGCGGAGACAGCGAAAGCATGTAGGAAGTTCTCCGCCAATCTCTTCAGCTAGAAACAATCAGTACGACTAAAACCAGCTCAATCTGCCAACTCAATGGTATACTTTTTATTAGTTTACGAGGTTCAAAGGTTCAAATATAAGTTGGAAGGTCTGTAAGGTTCAAAAATAATTTGGAAACCGGTTTTGAGTTGAGCACAGGGGATGATGGCCTATGGTTGGGAATCGCCGAAAAACAAAGCCGTTTGTGAAAGTACGCTTTTGTTCCAGAGAATTGGCCAATATAGTTTCTAGGTGTCAGAAAATGTCAATTTGTTGAGAATTTTCAAGGTGAATTCACAAAATGTCTTATTTATTCGTTTCTACGCCAACTTTAGAAAAACTAAAGACATCTTTAAGAAGCTGAGAAATTTTCAGATCAAATAGAACAGAAGTCTTGATCACTGTTAACAGTTTTACAATAAACAAGGTAATATCGGCTTTCGCCAATAGGTGCGCTGCCATTTTCAAACTATTTTCTGTCAACAGTAAGATGTGAAATTTCAACTCAATTGAGAATTACTGAAAAAATGATCAAATAATTTTTATTTTATGTATTTGAAATGCATTAAGAGACAGTTTGCGAGATGATTGAGAGGCCTTGTAGAAGGGGTATTCCACTTCCCAAAAATCGAAGGTTCGAGTTAGGAATCGTGATTAGGCCATGGTTTTAGTCCATTTAGTTGTGATCTCTGCCCAACAAACCCTGGTCCAAAATATGGCTTGATTGCTGAGAAATGGCCATTTTTCTAACACCTACTTTTTTGACCTCTGGATGACGAAAGAATCGATTTTTGGCCAATTTCATGAAAGATTTTTTGACCAACACAAGACTATTTGGGCTGGCGCGAGGGAGCTAAGCGACCGTCAGCGCCCAGCCCCTCTTTTCGACCCAGGTGAACGTTTTCGGGGTTATTGCTAGATCTTAAAATTGATAAGGATTTTGTGCTTCACAGAAAAGTCCAATCGTTCTGATTCTTTTTGCATTGGAAAGAGCATCATCGAATTGACCAAAACTCGCGAGAATTTGCCCAAAAACGGCAGAACACAAGAGAAAACTACTCAAAACCATTTGTCCGAACTCCTCCTTCTCCTTCTCCTTCTCCTTCTCCTTCTTCTCCTCCGCATCTATTCTTGAAATGAGAGTAGGTATTCATTTCTTCCCCCCCAACCCCCTTCCCCGGGATTATGGGCCCCATATATTTATTTATTCATAAGTCTTCAGTTAATCAAGGAGGCATATGCACCAGTGGTGTAGTGGTCTAAGCGATTGGACAGTTGGGTGAAACTGGAAGGTTCGAATCCTTCCTAGACAATCATTTTTATTTTGGAAATTTTATGTTGAGAAAACAACTGGTACCATCGGCAGGCCAAAATTAAAGCTCTTTTATGACATTAAGATTTCTCTCAAAAATCGATGGCCCTAAGTATAAATCATGAAAATTTCACAAAAATATGTTAGTTTGCCAATAAATATGAATTGAATTTTTGATTTTCGCATCGAGATTTTCTTTTCGTTATATTTTTTAAATGTTTATTTTTTATTTTTTATTTATTTTTTTATCCAATAATATCTTAATATATAATAACCAACAATATAAAAATTTTTATTTATACAATTTATACTATAATGGAAGAAATTTCTGGTACCATCGGTAGGCCAAGTGTGAATCTCTTTTCTCCCATAAAGTAAAAGTAAAAGTCATGAAAATTTTATTATGTTATGAAAAGTTATGTTAGTTAGCCAATAAATTGCACGGTATTTTTTATTTTCGATTCTTTTCTTTTTGTTATAGTTTTTTAATGAGTTTATTTTTTATTTTTTTGTTTTTCTAAAATTGTCATATAATATAAAATTGTATTTAAACATTTTATGCTATATTAAAAGTGGAAGAAATAACTGGTACCATCGGCAAGCCAAATGTGGTCTCTTTTCTCCAAATTTTGTAATTGCCTCGAGCAAAAAGTCAAGGAAATACATCTACTACTAGTGGAATCTGCTGCGTCATCTGCATTTTGTTTTTGGCGCGCATGGAAAGAGACACTGAACTGCGCGCCAAAAACAAAATGCAACTGTCCAAGCAGCAGATTCCACTAGTAGTAGATGTATTTCCTTGACTTTTTGCTCGAGGCAATTACAAAATTTGGAGAAAAGAGACCACATTTGGCTTGCCGATGGTACCAGTTTATTATATAACAATCGAACCGCAAAACTATAACAAATTTCATAGTGACAATGATTTGTGCCAAAAGAAAAATTTTTTTAATTGATTTTTCAAAAAACCAGTTTTCGCTATTTGCAAATTTTGGCAGTAAAAAACTGATTTCTCAAAATTATCAAAAAATTCAAGGCTAAGACCACCCCTATCTTTTTTTTCACATTCTTGCCGTCATTTTGGCAGGAATGTCCCGCCCCCCTAGAGGGGGGGATACAACCAGTTATAATCTCCCCTAGAGGGGGGGCCACAACCTGGTTGTATCCCCCCCTACAGAGGGGGCCACAACCATGGTTGTATCCCCCCCTACAGAGGGGGCTACAACCACCCTGTACACTTTGTGCCCACCCCAATTTCGAATTTTCCGAAATCCTGGAACTGTGACATGTGTATTTTCAAAAATTATTGCGAGAGAAACATCAGTGTGCTTGGTAAGAATTTGTTCCAAAACTTTTGTGTCAAGAGCCATTTAAGATGGAATGCTAGCATACTTCATGTCTAGAGACAAGCAAGTAAAACCCAGTCCTTATCCGTAATGAATTCAAGCACATATTTTTAATATTCCAAATTGAAATTTCAAAATATGATTTTGTCGATTCTTACAATTTCTTACAACTACTACAACTTTTTAAGACTAGGACTAGACTAGGACTAGGATGATGATCCTTGCACCACAGATGATCCTTGCAACACAGAGGTGCATCTCTTTTTTTTTAAAATTTTTTTCAAAATTCCTACCCACCACACACACTGATGTTTCTCTCGCAATAATTTTTGAAAATACACATGTCACAGTTCCAGGATTTCGGAAAATTCGAAATTGGGGTGGGCACAAAGTGTACAGGGTGGTTGTAGCCCCCTCTGTAGGGGGGGATTCAACCATGATTGTGGCCCCCTCTGTAGGGGGGGATACAACCAGGTTGTGGCCCCCCCCTCTAGGGGAGATTATAACTGGTTGTATCCCCCCCTCTAGGGGGGCGGGACATGCCTCCATTTTGGTATATATTAAGTTGAAAATGGCGATGGCAGAGTCGGAAAATTTTTTGATTTAAAATTGCCAGTCCGATTTTTGCCCTATGCTATAACATAGGCAAAAATCGGCCAAAAAAAATTTGTTCTCAAAATTTGATTTTTTTGGCATGAAATGTTCCGTTGGGACCCCATCCACCCCGCTGCATCATTTGTTTCACCACAATTAGTCTCAATCTGCTCAAACAGAAATGTCCTTTTTCCTATGCTTTAACATTGCCTATGCTATAACATAGGAAAAAGGACATTTCTGTTTGAGCAGGTTGAGACTAATTGTGGTGAAACAAATGATGCAGCGGGGTGGATGGGGTCCCAACGGAACATTTCATGCCAAAAAAATCAAATTTTGAGAACAAATTTTTTTTGGCCGATTTTTGCCTATGTTATAGCATAGGGCAAAAATCGGACTGGCAATTTTAAATCAAAAAATTTTCCGACTCTGCCATCGCCATTTTCAACTTAATATATACCAAAATGACGGCAAGAATGTGAAAAAAAAGATAGGGGTGGTCTTAGCCTTGAATTTTTTGATAATTTTGAGAAATCAGTTTTTTACTGCCAAAATTTGCAAATAGCGAAAACTGGTTTTTTGAAAAATCAATTAAAAAAATTTTTCTTTTGGCACAAATCATTGTCACTATGAAATTTGTTATAGTTTTGCGGTTCGATTGATATATAATAGTCTTGTGTTGGTCAAAAAATCTTTCATGAAATTGGCCAAAAATCGATTCTTTCGTCATCCAGAGGTCAAAAAAGTAGGTGTTAGAAAAATGGCCATTTCTCAGCAATCAAGCCATATTTTGGACCAGGGTTTGTTGGGCAGAGATCACAACTAAATGGACTAAAACCATGGCCTAATCACGATTCCCAACTCGAACCTTCGATTTTTGGGAAGTGGAATACCCCCTCTGGATCCTCTCACAAACCGCCTCTTAATATTAAATTTTACACCTTCTTTTCAAAGTTCAAAAACAGTACAAAAGTATAGACATCATAAATTTAACTATAAATGTTTATAATTCTATCAATCAGTAATGTTCAACATTTAATTTCAAATATTTAAATTAATTTAATTTGAGCAATCTCTGTTTGTTGATTAAAACAATCTCGTATTTCAAATCAGAAATCAGAAATCAATGATAAATGTTTAAAATTAATTTAACTTTTTTAAATTAAATTTGGCATATGCACCCATACATCGAACATTACTGCCTAGCTGGAGCTTTATGCAAAATTTTAGCGAATTTGGTTGCAAAACTGGAGTTACTAATTACTTTTTATAGCTATTTAATTTTCACTTATTTAAGCACAAATCGCGAAAATTAAAAAATTACGTCAAGCGCCAAAAACTGCAACCTCACTACCCAGATGGATTTTCATTGGCCAATTTTATGGCTAAACCGAGTAGTACGGGCCACTAACGCACATAATTGGAAGATGATATTGTTGTATTGAGCAAAAAGCATTCGTAATTAAATTATTTTTAAAATTATATTAATTGAGCAGTTTTTTAAATTATTTACTTAATTACTTAATTATTTAGTTAGTTACTTAGGCTGACTCCTAGAACCCCCCCCCCCCCCCCGAAGACTTACACCCCCCCCCCCCCCGAAGATATACACCCCCCCCCCCCCGAAGATATACACCCCCCCCCCCCGAAGATATACACCCCCCCCGAAGATATACACCCCCCCCGAAGGGTACTATATTGAAAATTTTTTTATTAGCTTAAACTGCTTCTCTTTACATATCTCGAAATTTAAACTCAAGGAATTTTCATGTAGATGATTAAATACCTACTTTTTTTTACAAACATAGTTAGTCTATACCGGATGGCGGGCGCATGCCTACCAGGAGTAGGGGCTTGTCCCCTACCAGGAGTACCTTTCAAGATTCCAACTCAAAAGCTTAGACGCATGCTCGTCCTCGACGATGTCATGACTGTGGCAGTACCTACTAGTTAGTCTATACCGAGTTCATTGATGTTTTAAAGCGCTCAACTCGGTAAGGACTAATAGTAGGTACTGCCACAGTCAAAGGACGAGCCTTTTAGTTTTTGTGTTGGCTACGCCCTAAATAGCGGTATAGACTAACTAGTAGCATGACGAACACGGTATAGACTAACTAGGTATAGACTCAGTAAAAAAGTAGGTATTTAGTTGTTTAGAAAAAAATTCCTTGAGTTTAAATTTCGAGATATGTAAAGAGAAGCAGTTTAAGCTAATAAAAATTTTTTCAATATAGTACCCTTCGGGGGGGGGGGGGGTGTATATCTTGGGGGGGGGGGGGGGTGTATATCTTTGTATATCTTCGGGGGGGGGGGGGGGGGTGTAAGTCTTCGGGGGGGGGGGGGGGGGTTCTAGGAGTCAGCCGTTACTTAATCATTTAAAATTAAACATTGAAAATTACTTATCGATTTTATTTCATTTTGAGCTCAAACTTTTTAGATAACGTGATAGTGTAAGAAAAATTAAGAAATTAAAAATTAAGAAAAATTAAGAAATTAAGAAATCTATTTTTTTCAATATTTGAATCAAAGTGCTGAAAATTGGCGATGATGAAGTCAAGGAAACGTTTAAACAGAAATCTCAGCAATTTTTGACCGCGGAGCGGCCCGAAGGGCCGCTCCGCGGTCTATAGAGGTTACTCAACTTTTGTCCTCATATATATATATGTGTGTATATGTTCCTGGACATGCTGGGAACGGGCGAATTCTCAACGGATTGGGACAAACTTTTTTTTTCCTGAAAGGTAATGCAATTTTAGGAAGATCTGGAGGGGTAGACCCGGTTTCCGAGCATTTGAAACATTACTTATTTGGGTAAAAAGGTTTTAACATTGCAATATACAGTTTTTGCGCTGTAGCTACTGTAATCTTGAGAATTGCACCGACAACTTGAGTTTTTTTGTTCACAAGTCGTATATAACGATTCCAAATCTGTGCTTACTTTTGAAAATGGTTGAGAAACCACAGACTTTTCCTCTTGAGTGACAAACTTTTGCTCATAACAAAAGCATCAAAAATTAGTAGCAGCTGAACGGCTGATAATTGAACAGAACACTTGAGTTTTTTTGTTCACTAGTCGTATATAGCAATTCCAAATCTGTGCTTACTTTTGAAAATGGTTGAGAAACCACAGACTTTCCCTCTTGAGTGACAAACTTTCACGCATGACAATAGCATCAATAATTAGTAGCAGCTGAACGGCTGATAATTGAACAGAACACTTGAGTTTTTTTGTTCACAAGTCGTATATAGCAATTCCAAATCTGTGCTTACTTTTGAAAATGGTTGAGAAACCACAGACTTTCCCTCTTGAGTGACAAACTTTTGTGCATGACAATAGCATCAATAATTAGTAGCAGTTGAACGGCTGATAACTGAACAGAACACTTGAGTTTTTTTGTTCACAAGTCGTATATAACGATTCCAAATCTGTGCTTACTTTTGAAAATGGTTGAGAAACCACAGACTTTCCCTCATGAGTGACAAACTTTTGTGCATGACAATAGCATCAATAATTAGTAGCAGCTGAATGGCTGATAATTGAACAAAACACTTGAGTTTTTTTGTTCACAAGTCATATATAACGACTCCAAATCTGTGCTTACTTTTGAAAATGGTGGAGAAACCACAGAACTAAGTGCTCCGCGGTCACCTATTGCGCTTTGCGCCATATACTTGTTTTATACTTCATACATCAGGGTTTCTGCCTTAAGTTTGAATAGTTATTTAGGTTTTTGCAGTAGGCCAGTGTATAGCATTTAGGCCGTGCACCTTTTGGCGATAGCCGATCCGATATTACCTTGTTTCGCTGATCTGGAGTTAGTTTATTTAAAAAAGGGGTACTTATAAGTAATCCCCTCACGGGAGCTGTGATTATTTATTCGCAGAACATGGTGTTGGGCCAAAACATCATTAGATAATATCCGAATGTGAGAGTGCATAGGAGAACCCAGAAAAAGGTCGTTGCCGAGCCAATTACCCGACGATCATAATTTTCGGCTAAGTCTTTTGTCGATGAGAAGTGGAGGTGTGGAGAAGAAGGTTTATGTGAGGGCAGTGGAAGGCGGGTGGATGGCACAATGGCGGCTGGAGGCCAAGCTGACTCTTGAGATTAGGCAAATAGCTGAGGGCTGATTGGGTGGGCGCTGAAGCGGGCACAAAAGCCGTGTCGCCTGTCAACAGCCCCTGCCTTTGTCCTGCCCGCTAACAAGCTCCGTCTCTCCCCGTCGCCCCAATCAAAACATCCTCCCTCCAGCCACCCACTCAAACTCTCCCTCCACCAGCCTCCAGCTCCCTCTGCTCAGCGCCGATGGCATCAGGTGAGTGGAAGGAAGGGCTTATGATCCCCGGAGTTTGGGTGTGTGTTTGCTGAGGATGACTGGAGGAGTGTGCCAGAACTTCTGACGTGTCTCGTCCTGTCCTATCTCCAAGAGGCGCCTGATGCCAGGAAATCCCCTGCCCTGCCCTGCCCCTTCAGTCCTCCTCCAAGAGACCTGTTCCCCTGGGCGCAAACACACTCATACTCCCCGGGTTGTTCCAACTGGTCACCCCCAGGCCAGCCTCCTCAGCCGTCTCTGTTCCGGCACTTCCCTCTCCATCAATCTGCTTCCCTCCCTCTCCTGCCCTCCCCGCCGCCTCTCCTTCAGACTCCGGGAATTAGCTCTCGCCAGTGCTCAGTCCTCCCTCCCTCCCTACCTCCCTCCACTTCTCCAGTCCGCAGACTACTTCTTTGTGATCTCAGCCGTTTCTCACTCCCTCTCCCTCCCTCCCTCCCTGGCCCCGGAGAGCCTATTCGGTAAGGGCAGGGCATTTTCTCACCGCCTCTTACACCAATGCCCCCTTCTTCTCCCCCCTCTCTCTCCCCTACTCCGCCAGCCGTCCTCCTAGACACGGGCAGCCTGGGAGAGCCAGCCGCTGCCCGCTCCCTCCTCACTCCACACCCCCTCCCCTCACTCCACTTCAATGCCCAGTCTTTACTTTACTACCCTCCGCCCTTCCCTGATCCTTCTGACCCAATAAACTGGGGGAGTCTATTCCAGAGGCGTTCAGTGCCTTTTACAACCTCCTCATGAATGGAGCGGCGGGGATGGAAAGTGGAGGAAGGGCCATCAATCAGGGCTCTGGGTTCTTTGGCGGAGTGGCGGTGAGGTTGGCTGGTGGGATGTTTGTGTAAGGTCTTCTCAGCTGAGCTCAACCGCCAGCTTTTTGGGACCCGGCCCGACGAACTCCGCCACTCTCCCAAGCCTATGCACTCACCGGCCGGCCATGCCACAGCCGCTACCCCCACCAATCCCCCAACCTCTTCCGCCAACAGACAGACATCCTTTGCCTCCTTCCTTTGCTGCTGAGCGGAATGGCATATTTCACTGCCTTGATCGCATTAGGAGGACTGGACGAGGGCGTTGGCGAGGACGTTGGCGGCGTCCTTTGCGGCACCGCTGCTTCTGGACGCGACGCGAGGGCAAAAAGGCTTGATGAGACATTGGGGACTCCATTGTCCCCCTCCACCACTCCATCTCCACAATTATCCCATCTCACCCAGGCCCAACCCCCTCCCGCCCAGAAAGACATGGAATTAGACGGTGTCGTTGAGGCTGACCTGTTCTTTGAGGGAGGGGTTGAGGGGGAGGGGTGGAAGGGGGGATTGAGCGGCTATGGAGACGGCCTGTTGAGGCCAATCGGATCCACGGGGCAGTTTCTGCTGGCTGCATTGGGGGAGAGGGGGTGGGAGAGAATCGGAGGCACTTCAGTGTCTATTATGCCCCTCTCTCTCACCCCCTCCAACTCCACTACTCCATCCAACAGTCCCCGCCAGCAACAATTCCCCTCTCTGCCCACAGCTAGCCGCCTCTCCTCTTTTCAGCTTTCACTGGAGCGATGAGTAGGCGGGCTTTCCAAGCGGGGTGGAGGGAGGGAGGCGGGAGGGGCCTGAGGAGGATGGGAGAAGGGATGTTGGGGGTGGAATGGGACTGGCTGTAGGAGAGGAGGCGTTTGCTTTGCTGTTTCAGGCGCAGAAGAAGGCAGGAGGGCGATGTCTTTTTGTCCTGCCCCGCTGCCTTCTAGCTTTCGCCAGAGTGTAGCAGAAGAGTGGGTGAGGGTTGAGGAGAGAGAAAGTGAAGGGGAGGGGGCGGAGAGGAGGGGAGGGGTAGGAGGGGGAGGGGAGGGGTTGGTAGGGGTAGGAGGAGAAGAGGGGACGGTGATGACAGTGGAGCTGCCTCCTTCCATCTAGCCAGGCAGGAGGAGTGTAAGAAGAGTGCTTGTGGCTGAGCACGAAGGGGCACTCCAGACGCCGGCCGCGGCGGGGCGAGGCGAGGCCAAGTTAGCACCACCGCCGCCCATCCGCACTCCCCCACTCACACACACCCACAACCACCACCCCATCTGGTTCCTCTTTCTACCCCCTGCATGGCTCTGGCCCTTTGTCACACATTTTCGGCCTCTACCAGTGAGAGAGAGCATGGCGATTTGTGGCGGCCAGTGCCGGGAGGGAGGGAATCTAATCGCGAGGACGCGTGCTGACTTTCCACCTACCCTTTCCTACCCTCTCCTCACCTCTCCTCACCTCTCCTATCCTCGCCTCTCCTACCCTCCCCCTCCTACCTTTCCTCCACTCCTGTTGGTAGACTCCGCGGGCGGGTATTAATCATGCTGGCTGGCTGCCTGTGCCTCCCTCAGTGGGCGTGCAACTCTGGCAAAAAGGGGAAAAAGGGGATTGTAGAAAAGGCACTGGTGGTTGGTTGGCCAAGGACGCTTCGCCCGCCAATGCTCGACACGGACTTCAAGGCCGACGTCAGTTGGACTTGGCAGGGACCGCGTAATTTGACACTCTTCTTCACTTCCCTCCCTCCTCCAGCCTCCTCCATGCCCCCCCCTCCAGCGCTTCCTGTCGCGTCTTCTTTGCCGGAGGGCGGAGTCATCGCTCATCAGATGTGAGGGGGTGAGGGGGGATGAGGGGGGAGTAATGCCTGGAGTGGCCTCCTCCTCTGGCCCTCTCTTCCGCCCTTCTCTGGAGAGGGGAGGACGGGCGGGTTGTTGTTTGCCGATTCCCCCACTCATCCCCTCTGCCATTGCAACGGGCTGCAAACTCTCATCCTTCCTTCCATATCCTGCCTCTCCAAAACCGCCCACCTCTTCTATTTCTGCCTCTACGCTTGGCTTCGCCTGCCTTCGCAGCATAGCAGACCTAAAAAGGGCGATGAATCTCTTCCGACGCCGCAAAACGACGGAGAGGGATGAGACGAGAGGTGAGCGGAGCGATGATTAGTGTGGATGTGGATGAGTTCAGTTCTTGACGCTGACGAAGATGAGGGGACTGGTAGGAGGCTGACCTTTGGGAACGGAGACGGGCTGTTCCGGCGCTGGTGTGAACTCACTTGTACCTGCCCCCTTGTACCTATTCCATCATTCCCCACCCCTGTCCGCATCTCCCTCCCTCCACTGCAAGGCGATAAGACGCTCGGCCACCACCACTCTATTCCCCGCCCTACAACAGCCCTCACTAGCCCCCAACCGCAACCCTACCTGGCCCCTCTGTCTACCCAACCACTCCTTAATACGGCCACTGCCCCGTTAACACCCTCACACACTCCCACCATCTTCCCCTCACTCTCTCCGCACTATTCTCCTTTTTCCTCAATTTGCTTCCATCAGTCCATTTCTAGCTTCCCATTACTAGAGATTAGGGGTCAGAGGTAGTGGAATTAGAAGTAGGGGATGTTGGGTGGGAGTGGGCTGAGGATGTAGGCTGGAGGAGGATGGTGATGGGGTGAGGCATTGGGCGTGTGCAGTGTAGATGGTGTGGAATGGGGAGGGGCATGTGTGGTTGGTGATTGTGTGGAAGGAAGGAGGCGGAGAGGAGGGCCTTTCACAGGCGGTGAAGGATGAAGGGGCGGTGCGCGTCAAATCGCTCACTTTCCCGCACCAACAAATCCACTCCCCCAAGCCACTGATCATTCACCTCTTTATGCACATTCTCTCCTCTTCTCTCACCTACCATCTCTCACTCTTCTCCTTTTACCATATCGTAGGCTCTCTTTCCGACCAATCCTTGTCCCATTTTTTCTTTCCAAATAACTATTAAGCCAGCTGAGGCTTCAAATGTTCAAGTGTTCTTCAAATATTTGCCAGCTCTAGGCTCTGTTTTTCTATGTGTTTGCTATGCGTCAGTAGGTGGCTTAAGATGGGTCTATAAGAGGTAAAGAAAGAGGAGGAGAGCGCACCGGGGGTGTACAGGGTTGGCATGGCAGTGGCAGTGGATTGAGGCCAGGAGGGATGGACAAGGAGGGAGAGAGGCGGAAGAGACTAGGTAGAGAGAGAGAGAAGAGAGGCCGCGAGGCCTCCATTCCCTCCCATCCTCTAATCCCTTTCCTTCCTCTTCTCCCGTTGTCTCCTCCTCTAGATGCATTGTCAGTGGTTGTTGGCAGGCAAAGCTGGGCGACTTCGGCGCGCCTCTTTGGCTGGGATGGAGACGGTGACGGAGGCCCCCGCCATGGAAAGCCTCGGCAGAGACTCCGGCATCAGCTCCGACTCTCTCGACCACCACTCCTTCAAACACCTCCCATCCCTCCCCCACTCCCCTCCTCCACACCTCCTCCAGCCCCAGGAGGAGGAGGATGAAGAGGAGGAGGAGGAGACCCGAGTCTTCGCCAGTCTGGGCGGACTGAGCGAGGACCTGCGCTTCCTGGCTGGGATGCCGGAGCTGTGCGACGTGATGTTCCTGGTGGGGGAGGAGCGGGAGGCCGTGTACGGGGTCAAGGCGGTGCTCGCCATCCGCAGCCGCGTCTTCTACAAGATGCTCTACGGGCCCCGTTCCACAGCCCAGCGCCCCCGCGGCCTCCCCGCACACACAACCTCCGGCCCCAACGTCGCCCGCCGCATCTCACGCTTCTTTCAGGACACCGCCGGTCTCAAGGGATCCCTCAGCCAAGTACCCTCCTTTTACTGCTTCCAACATGGCAAAGAAGAGCAATGCGTATATCAGAGTAACTTGCGGGATGGGGCGGGCAACCAAGGACCGGGTGGACGGACGATGTTGGTGATCGAAGAGTTCGAGGCGGACGTGTTCAGAGAGCTGCTCACCTTCATACACACAGGATCTGTTACTCTAAGGCCTCGTACCCTGCTCGGTATGCTCTATCAGACTAGCTATGCGCATCCTCTTTCAATGGATTGGGGAATTTGGAGGCCTAATGAACGCAGCGGATCATTTTGGGATCGAGGATCTGCGCAAGGCCTGTGCTGGCTTCTCCAGCAGGGTTGTCAGTCTTAGCACCGTCTGCTCCCTCCTACTCACGGCCGAGAACTACATCCAGTACAAGTCCACCAAGATCTTCGTCCAGAGGGTACGACAGCTGGAAGAAGAAGAAGAGGGCAAAAGGAAGGGATGTTGAAGGTGATGGAGTTTGTGGAGGGGAACGGAGAGGCGGTGCTGGGCCTCCCGGAACTCGTCCACCTGCCCCGCCACGTCCTCGAGCTCATCCTCTCTCGCGATGGCCTTCGCGCACAACAGCTCACCAAGTTATCATATTCCCATTCTTTTTAACCTTTCGCGCTTATCCCTTGACTCTTTCCTAAAAGCCCGTCTACAATAATTTGTGAATAAGTATTATCAAAGAGTTTCGAGTTAATATAAATTTAATCATAGTCTTGTGGCGACTCTAGTGTATTTTGAAAATGAGTTACCTAGTTGGCAGGGAAAAGGTGGTTGAAGAACATTTCCGCAGTGGTCTAATAATGACTGCATTGAGGTATCGGGCAGCAGAGCGCTGGGCTCGTCACTACATCATGGAGCATCCATCATTCAATCTGCGTGAGCTGATGATTCCGCTGGTTCGCCATGTCAGCTTTGCCGGCATACCAACCTCCATACTCGTTCGCGAGATTCAACCCCTCGGCGTCGTTCCCGATCACCTTCTCATGGCCGCACTCGCTTACCAGGTCCTTACCCTCTTCTCTCACCCTCTTCTATGCCAGACACCAACCTTGGCTTCAGGCTGACCCACACGCCATGGAGGACGACGCCATCTATGCCACACCTCCTGCACACAGCGCCGGCGTTGAGTATCAACTCACATCTCTATTCTTCTCATCCTAGTCAATTGAATACAGACGCAGCATGAGCAAATGCCTGAACAGCTCTGAGAGACGCGACCGGCACAGGCTCTTCGAACTCTGCTCAGCCACTAGCAGCACTCCCGCCACCTCCTTCACCAGCACTCCCGCCTCATCCTCCACCAGCTCCTCCTCCGGCTACGACAGTCCCCCCAGACACTCACAGGCTCAGAACTCCCCTCTCTCCCTACACTCCGTCTCCACGCCTCATCTTCCACCGCCCCTCCCTTCACTTGCCAGCCATCCCAGCAAGGCACACCAGGTTCGCTTCTTCCTCCTTCCTCTAGCCCTTGTCCTCAAGGCTGGCCGTTTGAGAGGCGAGAAGAGGAGGCGAAGGGTCGTTCACAGCCGGGGACCCCGTTGATGGCTAATAGCAGACGAGGGGAGGCTGGTCGACGGAATGGGTCGTTGGGTGACGGGCGGACGGTGCTGGTCATCGACGACGCTCCCTCCACCCCCTCTCACGCCTTACGCTCAACTCCTCGCCCTGACTTCTCCACCCGCATGTGATTCTTACTTCCCCTTCTCCCACCTCCTTTCACCTCCTTTTCCCACCACCTACTGCCACACTGCCCGCCTGCTGCTTTACAAGTGGCAGCAACTTCTTTCGCATTCGTTGGGATTCCAACACAGCCTTGCATTTGGTGGAACTTTTGGAATGTCAGTATTATTCTGGGTGAAAGTGATTTAGTGTTCTTTTGTCTGCTACATGTAGAAGAGGAGGGAGGTGCACAGAAGCTGGGTCATAGTATGCAAGCCTTAAAATGCGCTCACTGAAAGAATGCTGGATGTTTCATCGCAGCGAAGCAAAGGGAAGTGATGGCTTGAAAGACAAAGCCCGTATAGAATAGAAGAAGAACAGCAAAAAAATAAGCAAAGACTCCTTGGAGGGATGTGGAAAGATCAAGCCTTAGATTGCTTCCCCAGCTTAAAGCATCGACTTCACTTTCCCCTTTGATAAACTGGAATGCAGCAGTATAATACACTTCTCCTACCTACTCAAGAAGCTCAATAGAAGAAAGCACATTTTGTTGGGCTGCGCTAGCCTAGCTGTAAAAGATGTGCATTGATGAGGGAAGGGGGAATTTAGTGCCCATTTTCGCAGCTGTCGTTGCCGTTGGTGCCGTTGGTGCCGTTGATGGCGTTGGTGCCGTTGGCGTTGTTGATGCCGTTGGTGTGGTTGTTGGTGGTGGGAGTGGGTTTGTCGGCCCCGTTCGTCTCCGGGACGGACTGGAAGATGGAGGACTTGAAAGTGTCGGAGATGGACTTCTTCGGGGTCCCTGCCGGGGAGCCTGGAACCAGCCACCTACCTCCTTTTTGCCTTACAGTCCGGTCCTGTCATTCTCTCTCTCTCTCTGCGCTGTGGGAATGGTGGACTGGAGGAGGGTAGGGGAGGGAATGGAGTGGAGGAGGGTAGGGGAGGGGAGGGTGAGTGTGGAAGCAATTTCCTGCCATCCCGAAGGCTCTCAACTGGGTGTCCCTGAAATGAGGAGTGAGATGGGGCCGCGGGGAGAAGGAAGGACAGGAGCAGGCAACTTCTACCGCCAGCTTTCATGCATTCGCAATGTGCCCTGTCCAGTAGGGCCCGAAATGACAGGCTGATGAGGATGGAGGGAGGGGAGTTGGGGGAGTGTAAGTGACCTCCAACGCCGGCCCCCTCCTCCTGCCCCAAGCCGAAGAGTCGCTGCCCGCTGTTCACTCTCGGCATCGGCGACACTTTCTGCAATCCTCTTTCTATCCTTTCCATCTTTTCCTCTTCTCTCCATTTATGGGGAGAAAGAGAAATGCGGGGAGTAGATGCGGTGCCTTGAGAATTGGCATGGAGATCATTAGCAGTGTTGATGCCTCTAGAGAAGGGAGGGAAGGCGTGCATGGAGTGGCCTGCGCTTGGATTGAATCAGGAAGCCCCACTCCGACCACCCTACACTCAACCATCACAGCTATCCCATGCACCCATCTGCCAGTACAGCGCAAACATCATCAGACCTGACATCCAAGCCCTTGTAAACACTCACTCCCCTTGCTTGCCTCCTCTCCCCTTCCCCCATTTACCCCACCTCTTCCGCCATGCCTCATCAACTATCAATGACCAAGAGTCTGCATCTTAACTCAATCAACACTGCAAGAAGCAATTGAAATCAGGGATGGTAATGGAAGGGGAGGAAACCTTGGGCGTGCGAGGAGGGCTGGGTGCGGCCTCTTTGAAGATGGATGTTTTGGGCTGTATGTTGGTCTTCCTGGGGGAGCGTGGAGGATCCACCCCTTCACCGCGAATGATCAGCGATGCTGCCACTGCCGGTCCCAACGGCGTCCTTCAACCAACTTCCTCCCTTCCCAATCCGTTTAATTATCTTTTTTATCCTTTCTTATCCTTTTCTCCATGTGCCCATATTTCAAATTTTGGGCCAATTTTTCAAAATCAGTGCAAGTTGAACTTGGAAAGTGAATATTTGGGATAGCTGGAAAGTGTGGCTCTCTTTTGATTTGCAGTGAAAGGATGCGTTAGGATATCAGCTCCCTGCCACCCTGCGCCTGACACTGCTTCTTCCCTTGCGCACGCTCTCGCTTCCGGACAAGAGTGAGGCTAGGGGAGTCTGCTCCGTTCAGCTGGGGAGTGTGCTGTGTTGGGCTGGGCTGTAGCGGAGGGCTTCAATGCCCCCTGGCCTGTTCGCCTTCTCCCCCGGCTGGCGTTGTAATTAGATGCAGGGGCGGTCAGCTAGGCCGGAATATGACCCCCAGCCGAGACTCCCTCCATCCATCCACCCACTCACCCCAGCAGGCCTAAATCGGCCCTGCCCCCTTTGTCTTCGCCTTCTTCCCGCACTGCCCGCGTAATCGAGGTCACAAGGCCACTCGGACAGAAGAGGCAAAGCCACCTGCCCCTCCCTCCTTCCCTGTCCTTGCCCACTGACAGCATCCACTGGCCTGGTCATAAGTGGTCGGGAAAGGACTTGGGGTGAACGGGAGGAAAACATGTAAGAAGAGCCGCGGTGGCGGAGAGCCTATATTAGGAGGCCCGATATGTCCCCAGAGAGGAAGCCAAGGCCAGCCGGGATGGCAGAAGAGGCGCAAATGGACGCCCCAACCCCTTTAAGCCTCCCCCCCCCACCCATCCCCAAAACCTATCCAAATTACGCCTATACATTCACTTACATACTCATCTCCAGCGACAAACTCAGCCAGCAAATTTAGTGGGAAATATATCCGTTTTCTAATATTTCAAGTGCGCGAAAAATAGAGTTTTAAAAGTTTTTCCGCTTTTAAGGCTTAGCGGCCAGTTTGACTGAGTTTCCGTTTTTCGTTAAAAAACGGCTCCAAAAAGGCGCCTGCTAGCGGAAGGAAGGGGAAGTGGTTTTGCCAAAGAAAAATGCAATCATCGCCTTTGCTAAGCGGAGTGAACCCTTTTCTTGTGCCTCCAACTGAGGTCTCACGTCATGGTAGGAAAGTCAAAGTAATGACGAACAAGTGTATGATATGGGAGTCAGATGCAAAGGATGTAAGTTTAGATGAAGCAGATTCGTAATGAGGTTGGTGAGTACCTGGTGGAGGGTTTGAAGAATCGGTTGGGCTGAACGTTCATGGCGGATGGGAGGATGGACTGCGAAGGGCGGCTGTGTTTTGGCAGGCGGGCGCAAGTTGGTAGGGGATTGATTTGGGGCGGAAGAAAGGGGGCGGCGAAGCTTTTGTGGGCAGGCAGGGAGGGAGGGAGGGAGTGTCTGTCTGGGGAGAGAAGGCTTGGCCGGCGGAGGGATGGAGGGCGGGCGGGAGGGAGGGAGGAGCCGAGTAAGGAAGAGAAGGCAAGGGAAGGGAGGGGAAGGGAGCGACGAGGGCGCCACCTAACCCTCTCTGTCCATGCCCGCCCATTCCTTCCAGGCTAACAGCTGGACTTCCAGTCCTTCCCCGCCCCCAGCCATTCCCCACTCCCCTTCTTTAGGAGGCCCCTGTGGCGCTCCGCCTCCATCAAAACCTCCTCAGCTCCACACTACCCCAAAGGCAGAACAATCCTGGCTCCACAAGTCCTTGCATCTTTACTGTCACTACAATTAATTCCACATGGCACCACATGATTGTGTTTATAAGCGTGCAACAAGCGCGTGATGAGTGCTGCCAGCAGACACGAAGCCAGCTTTTAAATGTCTTCTGTGCTCAACAGTACTGTTGAAATGCATGCGCATTAAAAAAAATAGCTAATTGATTGCTTCACAATTTGTCCATTTAGGTAAAAAACTTGAATTTTAAAACGCGTTTTTTGGTAGACTCAAGAATCTTTAGAGGGGGCGGAACTAAATTTTTCGACTCCCTTGTTTATTGAAGAATCATTTGACAAAATTTGGGCGAAAAATATGCAGAAAGGGGCTCAAAACAGCAACAAACGTAAAGTGAGGTCAGGATTTTGCGAAATTTCGATTTTTGGTTAGTTAAAGTGAAAAACTTGACTAAACACCATACATTAGGGGTATCATTCGAAAGCTTAAACACTCCCCGATCCATTTATGCTCCTAGTTTGCATTGAAGTTAGCTCTGTCTCAAAATATAGTTCATTACTTCACAAACACTGGGAAAATTATAGAAAGGCGGAGAACACATGTTATGGTTGTACGAACATTCGTTCCCAGGAACTTTCGTTCCCGAACTTTCGTTCCCGAACTTTCGTTCCCCGAACTTTCGTTCCCACGAACTTTCGTGCCCGAACTTTCGTTCCCAAACGTTTTTCCCAAACTTTTGTGCCTGCCTAAACTTTTGCTCATTTCCTCATCATGCTGGCTCATTTGCCCGATCATGCAATCAAACAATAAAGCTCTTGTGTTTTTCAATCATTTATTCAATCGAGACACTGATTTCAAACAAGGTATTCTTGGCTGTCGCCAAGAGAAGTGAGGCCTTTCTTCAAGGTATCTCCCAGACGTATATTCATGCAAAGCTTTAGCAAATTTCATTGAAAATCTATGGGGTTTTGCTTGTCTTAAAATTTTCCCAAAAAATTAACATTTTTCTGCACAGCTGAGCGGCTGAGAATTTGTACACAAGACTTGTTTTTTGCACAATTTATGTATGCTGGTTCTTAATCTGGATCTGAATAAATCCACTGCACTTGTTGAAACATGAAGACTTTAGGTTTTTTTCATAAATATGTAAAAAATAAATATTTTCTAACATCTTACAGCATCTTCAAGACACCTTACAGACGGATCTTTATATCAAAATTCAGCTGGTTTCATGAATAAAGCATGAATTTATGCTTAATTAATTGCCAAAGTTTGGGAACGAAAGTTCGGGAACGAAAGTTCCTGGGAACGAAAGTTCGGGGAACGAAAGTTCGGGAACGAAAGTTCGGGAACGAAAGTTCCTGGGAACGAAAGTTCGTGATACCCATGTTATAGCTTAGGGCAAATTTTCGACTTCTCATCAAATTTTGTATAATTTTTCAAGTTTGTTAACAAAAACTCAGCAAGTTTTCTTGATAGGTACCTGTCTAACAGATTAAGTAGCTCACAAAAGGAAATTGGAAATTTTTCATATACAAGATTTTTAGTGCAAAAATGTTATCTTAGCAAA
Source organism: Ptycholaimellus sp. GST1_10 (assembly GCA_030248095.1). Taxonomy (NCBI): domain Eukaryota; kingdom Metazoa; phylum Nematoda; class Chromadorea; order Chromadorida; family Chromadoridae; genus Ptycholaimellus; species Ptycholaimellus sp. GST1_10. The sequence continues at coordinate 63,027 of JASANA010011366.1, forward strand.
AGTGCCCTATGTTACAACATAGGGCGAACCTTGGGTTTGATGTAGAAATGCATCTATAGTTTAATGTGTCCACAGCCTTTCGATAATTTTCTCAGTGTTTTCTAGACCAAAATTACCTGAAAAATTCAAAAATAGAAGAATTTTCTGTCGGACTCAATGGGAAATATATGAAATTGATGATTTTTGGCAAAATTTTGAAAATTGAGATTTTGGAAATTTCAGCCAATTTGACGAAATTTAATGACGTTTAGCCATTTAATTTTCAATATTTTGACCATAAATCGAGAAAATCAAAAAACTTCGCCGATCCCAAAAACGCTCCTAGTCACCACCCAGACGGACCTTCATGCAAAAAATCAGCCAACTTCTTCGAAAAACCGCGGAGTACGGGCTCATCTAGTACCCTTTCCCTTCCTTCTTCTTCCTCCTTAAGGGGGTTCTAACCAGAGTTATGGTCGTTTGTGTAAAGTTACCTAAATTAAAACCTATTCTGAAGTAAAGTTCATTGTTTTCGCACATTTCGCCCATCGAACCCACCTTGATTTGCAAAAAAATTGCGGCTCAATTCATTGAAAAGAACCTGAGAAATAGTCATTTTTGTAAGGTCACTCAAAAATAGAGGCACCTCGACAGTGAAAATTTTTTCACCAAATTTTGAGGCTTTATTTCTCAGCCCCATCAAATCCGTTTGGGCCCAATATTTCAAACAATTTAGTTCTTAGTGTCGTTTACTTACCCATGAATTTTTGTCTATCTACGTGTTCCCTTTGTCGAGAAACAGCCTTTAAGAGAGCTTTACTGAGAAGATCGAAAGTCTCAGAAACGTGGATGCCCAAAAATTTTGACCCCCCTTTTTTATATATTTTTTGAAACTAGACACAATTCTAAGACTTTTCGTGGCCTGTGAGGAAGCAAAACTCAAAATTCCATTTTTGGCGAATTTTTGAAGTCTCAAAAATGATCAAAATTTTAACCGCCCATAACTCATTTTCTTCTCAACCAATTTTAATGATTCCACCACCATTCGAACCGTCTTGACGAGAAGAATATTTTCTTTTTTGACCAATTCCCTAAGACCAAGTGCAGCTGAGCTGTTTGAAAAAAACCGATTTCATATTGTTCAAAATCTTAATAATTATTCAATTTGAACATCAAAACTCGATTTTCCGACAACGGCACCCAGATCCATCTTAAAATTCAGATAATTTTACCTATATGCTCCAAAGCAGAACTTTGTAAACTGTGTACCACGAGAGATATTTGAGGTCGAAAATGAGAACTCACATTATGGCCCAATGTTATAGCATAGGCAAAAAATGGCCGAAAATTTGTTGTCTCAAAATTGCAATTTTTTGTCTTGAAAAATTTTGTGGACGTCTATCTGTCTTGCCACATGGTTTTTAGCATCAGTTCTAATGTTTGAGTATTATTTTCTCCTATGCTATAACATAGGCAGTGTTGTAGCATAGGGAAAAACAATGTCAAAGGGCTCCCTGTCCTATTACATCGGCAAATTGGACCTATCACATCGCGAAAAATCAAAGTCCCAAAACCCATCCCAAACACAAATTGGATCTATCACATCGTGCAAGTGGCGCGATGTGATAGATCCAACTGCAGGGGGACTCATAACATTGGGGACCTATCACATCGGCGGCAGTTGGGGGCCTGGTCGTCATCACCGTGGTAGACGGCACCGACGCCGTCGGTGACGACGACGCTGGTGACGAGGATGCTGGTGATGGCGGTGGGGTCGATGTGAAAAGTTTTAGGAGTGGATTTATCACATCGATGTGATGGGTCCATGTAGCCTGATTCTATCACATCGGCCTGTTAGGGATAGAGGAGGAGGGACGCTGATGTGATAAGTTTGCCAGACTGGGATCTATCACATCGGCCGTTAAGGGATAGAGGAGGAGGGAGGGCCGGTTTTGGGCCTAGGGCCTTCTGCCCTGGGAAGACATGCCTTTGGGATAGGCCTGTTAGGGATACTCCAGTCATCATCAAACAAGGTTAATTAATGGATCTATCACATCGATTCGATGCTGAGTACTTTATGAAGCATGATTAATTTTGGGATCTATCACATCGCCACGAATTTTGCCATATTCAGGTCAAAATTAAAGATTCTGGAATATTTTTTAAAGTACAAAATCTTCGAAAAAAGCAAGTGGCGATGTGATAAATCCCTTTTAGAACTGATTGGGGATTTATCACATCGATTGGTTGCAGGAGATATGATTTTCATTATCATCCTCATCCTCATCATCATCGCCATCCTCCTCTTCTGCAGCACGCGCAAGCGCCGATGTGATAGGTCCCAAAAAAATACTGTCATTGCATCGGTTAATATTTCAGGCATGCCCTGGAACCGTGAGGACAGCATTTGGAGCATCGGTACTTGTCCAGGCCGCCTTTGGTGGTGAGCAAGTAGCCATAGATATGGTTGTTGTAGAAGTAGCACGGACGACTGCACTGCTTCCCTTTCGTCTCTGGGTAGGTGGAGTCAATGTGGTAGAGCCGATTCTGTTCCAGCTCCTCCATCACTCCTGCTCCTCCCACCACTTCAGCCTCACCCATCTCCTTCTAAGCCCTCACACCTCTTATGAAATCAAACGCTTCTATCCCCTGTGTGCCCCCACTGACCGCTCACACACCCTCTGTGTGCTCACCTCTCACCCTGAAGCCTGGCGCCCATTTGAACCGATGTGATAGGTCCACTCTAAAATCTCCTCTTATGGCCGTGCCTACATCGCGATGTGATAGGTCCACTTTAGAAACTCCTTTCCCAACTGTGCCAGCATCGCTAAGCGATGTGATAAGTCCATAAACAATATCAGAAAATAACAGCCACGAAATCGATGTGATAGGTCCCCCAGCTGAGGATCTATCAAATCCTTGTTGGCCTGCTTGCCCAGGTGTTTCCTTTGCTTGCCCTTGTCCGCCTGCCATCCCAAATACGAATTGGACCTATCACATCGAAAATGGATCTATCACATCGAATTCGATGTGATAGGTCTGATTTGTCACATCGATTTTTACAAACCTGATTTGGACTTATCACATCGTGCAAGCCATTTGTTCACAATTCATCCTAAACCTGATTTGGACCTATCACATCGCCAAAAATTCGATGTGATAGGTCAGGGATTCTGTCAAAGTTCCCGCATGTAGACATTAAAACGTGGGCTAAAAATCACGTGGCAAGACGGATAGACGTCCACAGAATTTTTTCAAGGCAAAGAAATGTTTGATGTTTGTTTGAATCTGCTCAAACTGAAATGCCCATTTTCCTATGCTTTAACATTGCCTATGCTATAACATAGGAAAATTGGAATATCAGTTTGAGCAGATTCAAACAAATTCTGGGGAAACAAATGATACAGCGGGGTGGAGGGGGTCGTAAATGAACATTTCATACCGAAAGATTCGAAATTTAAGAACAAAAATTTGTTGGCCATTTTTGCCTATGTCATAACATAGGGCTATAATTGAAGTGCAAATATTAAATCAAAAATTTTTCCGAGTCATACATCGTCATTTGCAAAGTGATATATACCAAAATGACGGCAAGAATGTGAATAAAAAGATAGGCTAGGTCTTAGCCTTGAATTTTTTGATCATTTTTGGAAATCAGTTTTTTTGTGCCAAAAATTTCAAAATGCGAAAATCGGTTTTTTGAAAAATCAATTAAAAAATTTTTTGTTTTGGAAAAAATCATTGTCACCATAAAATTTGGTATAGTTTTGCGGTTCGATTGATAGATAATAGTCAGAGGTTGGTCAAAAAATCTTGGTTGAAATTTGCCAAAAATCGATTTTTAGGTCATCCATAGGTCAAAAAAGTAGGTGTTCGAAAAATGGTCATTTCTCAGCGACTAAGCAATATTTTGAGCCAGGGTTTGTTGGGCTGAGATCACAACTAAATGGACCAAAACCATGGCCTAATCTTTTTGGGAAGTGGAATACCCCTCTGAATCCTCTCGCAAACCGCCTCTTAAGAGAGCTTTATTGAGAGTTTCAAAAGTCCCTTGCCGAAAAATTTTGACCCCCCTTTTTTATATTTTTTTCAAAACTAGACACAATTCTAAGACTTTTGATGGCCTGTGAGTGATTAAAACTCAAAATTCGATTTTTGACGAATTTTTGAAATTTGAAAAAGGACCAAAAATTTAATTGCCCGTAACTAATTTTCTTCTCAACCAATTTTTATGATTTGACCACCATTCGAACTGTCTTGAGTAGAAAAACATTTTCTTTTTTTGACCAACTCTGTACGATCAAACCCTGCAGAGTTATTCACAAAAAACCTATATTCACAGATCTCAAAAATTCAGTTTTTTTTGTAATTTTGTTAAAAAAATTTCTTTTCCGCCAAACGAGACCCAATTTTTCTGAAAATACAGATCATTTTACCTATATGAACCAATCCATGGTTCCGGATGCCTTGTTCCATTCCATGAGAGATATTTGAGGTAGAAAGTAAAAACTCCCATTTTGCCCCTATGTTATAACATAGGCAAAAAATGACCGAAAAATTTTTTGTCCCAAATTTCAATTTTTTGGCTCAGCAATTTTTTTCTGACCCGTATTCATTTAGCTGTATGGTTTTTAGCTACAAATTTAATGTTTGAGTGGGAAAACTGGACAGGAACTTTTCGTATGCCTGTGGTATAGGTTAGGAAAAAACAATGTCAACGTTTTCCCACTCAAACATTAAATTTGCAGCTAAAAACCATACAGCTAAATGAATACGGGTCAGAAAAAAATTGCTGAGCCAAAAAATTGAAATTTTGAGACAAAAATTTTTTCGGTCATTTTTTGCCTATGTTATAACATAGGGGCAAAATGGGAGTTTTTACTCTCTACCTCAAATATCTCTCATGGAACAAGGCATCCGGAACCATGGATTGGTTCATATAGGTAAAATGATCTGTATTTTCAGAAAAATTGGGTCTCGTTTGGCGGAAAAGAAATTTTTTTAACAAAATTACAAAAAAACTGAATTTTTGAGATCTGTGAATATAGGTTTTTTGTGAATAACTCTGCAGGGTTTGATCGTACAGATTTGGTCAAAAAAAGAAAATGTTCTTCTACTCAAGACAGTTCGAATGGTGGTCAAATCATAAAAATTGGTTGAGAAGAAAATTAGTTACGGGCAATTAAATTTTTGGTCCTTTTTCAAATTTCAAAAATTCGTCAAAAAACGGATTTTGGGTTTTAATCACTTACAGGGCATCAAAAGGCTTAGAATTGTGACAAGTTTGGAAAAAAAATAAAAAAGGGGGATAAAATTTTTCGCGACCCCGATAAAATGCTCCCTCCCCCCTCACCTAACCTCTCTTAAAGCCAACCGAACATTTTGTTTTTAACACAACTGCTGTGTATTCAGGTATGTAGCTAATATTTTTGTTTTGGTTTGTAAGCCTCATTAATTAATCTTGATGAAGTCGACGGAAAAATAGAAATCACCGATCAGATTCATTTCCAGAAGCAACATCACTAATTTTTCTTGTTTTTTTTCCATAATATTTAGGTTGAGCAACAAAGATTAATTTCAAAAGCTCCAAAATGAAACATTTAACTTAGCTATGAACATAGCTGTGAAAAAAAGGCACGCGATATGTGGAACAAAGGAAAGACCATAAGTTGATCCGGTAGAAGTTGGCAAACGCACTCGGAAGGGGCAGAATCCCAAGGGAAGGGAAGCAAAATGGCATATGCGTGCACTATCAAACATTTGCGTTCTGGCAACTTGTTCATCAACCCTCAGTCGTTCTTCTAGCACCGCCGTCTGACTAACAGAGCAAGGAAGAAGAAGTAGCATGAAGAAGAAGTGGGAAGAAAAATGAAATTCAGGACGCGCCAAGGCAAAGAGTAGGAAGTAAAAGGCAATGGCTAGACACTTCTTCCCGCAGCTCAGAAGAAGCTTAGCGTAAGTGATGGGGGCGGGTGTGGAAGCGGGTAGATTTAGAGCTGAATCTCCTTCAGCGTGTAGGCTCGACATTCGGGGCAGACCTGAAGCCAGCTTGGGACTCGAGAAGGAAGAAGAGGGTAGAAGGGAGGCGGTGGATGGTAGGAAGGGTGGAAGAGGGTAGGAACCTGAAGGTCCATGAGGGCGTGTCGATTGCGATGTCTGGGACAGGGACTGCGCACTCGGCCCTCGTCCTGGTAGCCGCAGCGGCGGCAGACGATGAGACCACGTGGGCGGTTGCAGATGCAAACCTGGAGCCTCATTCACTCTCCTATCTCAGCTCAGCAAGGAAGCAAGGCTGACCTCATCATCGGAGCTGGAGCCGGGGGAGCGAACGCCGCCGGAGGAGAGGCTTCCCTCCTCCGTCTTCTTCGTCGTCCCGCTCCCGGTCTCAGTGGGCTTCAACTCCGCTCGCTTGGTGTCCAGTCGAAAGCCTTTCGTCGCCATGCTTCCTGGCCACCTGTCAATGGAACAAGAAATGAGACGGGGTGGAAGGACAGGTGGCAGCAATGATGGGCTAGGCTGATGCGTTCATGGAGCTCTGCGAAGATAGGGAGGGGCCTGGAAGGAGAGGAGAAAGGGGGCGTTTTGGGCAGTGCGGGAAGGGAGAATGGGGGAGTTGACGCCTCTACGACCTGCCAACTACAATCATACGCCTCATTCATCCCCTCTCCTTAACTCACTCACTCTCTTCTCTGACTTCAATGTGACAGCATTAATCAAAAGCTTTTCCAAAAATACATCGCTTTTTCCAGAAGACCGTTTTCAAAAGCAACAAAATTACCACGATTTTTCGGGTTTGATCGACTGAATGTTTATTGCGGATGCGGAAAAATCATAGGAGCTATTATTTGGAGCTATGATACATAGAGGATGCAAACAATTAGGGGAGGTATTGGGGAGAAAGGCATATGGTAGATGGGGAGAGGCGGGTGAGTGAGTATGAAAGGGTTGGTGCTGGGGCCTGGGTGCAAATAGGTTCTGCCTGCTTTCCCTCAAAGACGACAGCTTCTCTTTTTCCCGCACCTCACAATTTCCAGTCTCCCAAAAACCTTTTTGTGTCTCCCCATTGCGTTCAACTGGTACTCTTAATCCCGGTATTTTACCGGCACCCTTCTGTCTGTTGGCATGATGGTTGCAGGGGTTTGGGTGGAACCGTTCAGAGAGAGGCTTGCATCCGGTAGTTGTCTGGCCTGGCTGGTGACAGCGCGGGTGGGATGGGATGGGATGGGACGGGGGTCGAGTTCGCGAGGGGGGAGTCGGCTTCGGAATAGATTCAGATCCTCATCTGAAACTCCATTTTTCTGGGATAGAATTCGTTAGGATCCTGCTTTTGGCTTCAAGTGAGTTATCTTGAGCGCGCCAGGGAAATAGAAAACCCTCCGCGCAGAGAAGATAACTCATCTCTAGGCCTAAGGCATTCCCAGTTTTATCTCCCAGCTGTCTCGAGCCCAATTTCAAAAGTCAGCCGCACGCACCTACGCAGGTTTTCAAGGAAAAATAGGATTATGACGCGGGACAATTTGCCGCGCGCGGAAAAGATTCCTGCAACACATGCAATGACAATGTGGTGCAGGCGTTTTACACCCTTGCAGAGTTGGTGGGCGGGGAGATGCGGACGGAAACGGGCGCACTTTTTACGCGCCTCAAAAACGCTCACGCGCACCCGCTCGCCCGCCCACTCCTCACAGATGAGGACTATGAGTGAGACTGTGCAAGAATATGCATGGAGGCTAAAAACTGGGGGTGGCAATGAAATGACAGCCCTCAATCCAGGCCAGGCTGCAGGGAGGCGGAAGAATCCTTTTCACCTGCCTGCCCCCAGCACCACTCTTGACAGGCGGCAGAGAGAAAGGCATTCGGGCGTGGCCTTCAAGTCCCTGCTTTCCCTGTAGGACATCCATCCCCGTGAATTATGACACTGCCCGCCTCACAGATGCTCCCAACCACTTCACTCCGCCTCCCATTCCCACTGGCTGACAATGCAATGAATTGGTCTCATGAATACCTATGAGATACACAGGGAGAGTGGAAGGTGGAAAAAGTGAGGCCTGGCCTTTAAGGTTCAGAGTTGGGGTGCCTGGGGCTTAGGTTAAGCGCATCTGGTGAGATAGAGAAGGGGCAGAAAGGAAAGATGGCCGGAGGGGCATGGGGGTTGCTGGGAATAGGAGGAAGGCGGTAGAAGACGGCGGTGGGAGGAGGTAGAAGAGTAGGGGTGCAACAAAAGTGGCGCGGAGGAGCATCAATCAGGCCTTCCTCCCCTCAGCCCGCACTGCTGGCCAGCCCCTCTTACAACACATTCCAGCCTCTACAGCAGGGAAGGCTGGGATGCTGAGCACAGCTGGAGCGAGCGCTCTCCTCCTTCTCTTTCTTCTCCACACCCCACATGCTGGCAAATGAACCCAGCCATCATCCCTTTCCTTGCGCCACACTAAGACCCACATTATCAACTAAAACCAGATAAACTGAGAAAAGGTGTAGCTGTAAGCTAGAATGGGTTGAAGAAAGTAAGGGAGAGGTTTGAGAGGGAGAAAAGAGAAGTGACTGTTAATCGAACTAGTTAGGCGTGCCATGGAGAAGCAGGTAGTAGGGGTAGATGGATGGGGTGGGGGAAGAATGAGGCTGAGAGGTGTGGGAGGAGTGCTGGGAGTGGGTAAACAGCGCTCTACTTCAGTGCAGCAACTCTAGTACCACGTCGTGCCTTACACCAACCTATGACTCCTATCCTACAAACTGCACACGCCTATTTCACTTCCCTCATCAATCCCTCTCTGCTCCACCCACCCATCCAACAACTGCTTCTCTCCTCATTCCTCATCACTGGGGATGAATTGAGGAAATGGCGGAGTTGTAGAGGAGAGGGGCGGATGGAGGCACGACGGTGGGGTTGGGGGGAATGTAGGAGGGTAAGATAGGGAGGGCGGATTTGGAGAGTAAGTGGGCGTGCGGGGGAAGTGACCGGCGGTCGGCCAGTCCACTTGAGGAGCAAACAAGGAGGGGGAGGGGAGGGGGCGCTAGGAGTGGGGAAGGGAGGCGGGGAGGTGGTAGGAGGGAAGGAGGGAATGCGGCGGGGATGTTAAGGCGACCTAAACGCCTCGCCTCTCTTTTCTCCGCCTATCCGTGAGGGTAGGTAGGGCGAGGTGGGGGAGGAAGGGAGCGGGGTTGAGTGAAGGAAGGGAGGGAGGGGCGCAGTGCCGCCGCCGCCGAGTTCTCCAACTGGACAGCTGGCCGGAAACTCTGCGCAGTTGTGTGGAGGAGTGGCGGGACTCCGTGCCTATGACAGGGGCTGGGGCGGGCGAAAAGAAGGATGGGGAAAGGTTGGGGGATGGGAGTGGGGGCTGGGGGTTGGGGGGAAATAGGATGGAGGCTGGTGCTCTGGGCTCGGTGCCAGGTTTGTCTCTGGGCCCTCATTCACTCACTCCCATCACACCAGCCTCTCTCCTGCCCATTTCCCATCGGACTCTTCTCCGCTCTCCAGGCCCCCATACACTATTCTCCTTTCTCCCTATTACTGCGCTGGTGCAAAAAAGCTCTCCCTCACCCCTTCCATCCTGAATATTCGCCATGGAGGGAGGAAAGGAGGGGCGAGGGAGGGAGAGGGGTGGCAGAGAGAGAGAGAGACTGGAGGGAGGGAAGAAGGAAAGTGTGTGCTCCAGCCAGAGTCTGTGTGTGTGTGTTCAGGGCTACTGGTAGGCAGTGAAGCTAGTGGATGTTTGCTGGTAGAGAGAGAGGTTGGGTCAGAGGGCTATCTGCCCGCCCGCCCGCTGCTCCGTCACATCGCGTCGTTACCTCCATTGCAAACATTGCCTGGGCTGCTGCAGGGCGATAAAAGAAGCTGCAGGGGAGTGAAAGTGTATGCCGAAGCTGCTCCCGGATGGGCCAGCCATGAGCGAGGCCCCGGCTCCACCCTCTTTCCTTCATCACCCGCCTAGGTAAATCCCCTCTTTTACAATAAAACCAATTCAACACCGCCAAATATGATACAAAGACTCTTTTTGCAAGTTATTGATAACAGTGCACTTTTTTAAGGCATGACATCATAGGGGGCACTGTTTTGCTAGACCATAGGTGTGGGAGTATGGAAGGACGTATGCAAGGGGTCTGTGGTTTTGTGTGGAGAAGGGGGCGGAATAGGCGAGATGGGAACTGTGTAGGTTGAGCGAGCCTTGGGCAGGAATGCCCGAGCTAGCCCAGATTTTCTCCCTTTTCCTGCCTCCAGTCTTCCCTCATCTCAACCCATTCCTCAGTTACCAATTCTCATTTATGTCTATGTCTGGGTAGCTTCCATTTTTCTGCAAGTGTCAAATAGCCTGCCTCATCAACAAAACTTCAGATGCATATGATACTAAATTTGCAATTGTGAATTAGGTGGTCTATGAACAGCACACATGAATGGAAATATGACTCAAAAAGCTATGAATAGCAAAAAGTGGTATTGCAAAAGGTGCATGCGTTTTTGAGGGCTTGACAATGAATGAAGCCTCTCTTTGTACGTATGCCCATAACATTCTTTTTCTCACGTGCCTCAACCGATTTGATAAGAAGTGTAATCTATGATAAAAACATCAATTTTGGGGGAAATCTTAAACAATATTATTATTTTCGACTGGAACCATTACTGAATATAAACATGATTGCAGAGGAGTTCGAGAGCCCCTTTCCGTGGTGGCAAATTGTCAACCGCCGCTTAGTGGACGAACATGGAGTGAAAGTTCGGGCACCACAAGTAGCCCAGGGGCTGATGAGGCCAGCCCTTCCCTCAGCTCCAGCTCTGCGACTTCCACATCCTTCCCGCATCAACTCACACCTGCTTCAGCCCTATCCGGCATCACCTCATCCTCCAGCCCTCTCGTCAGTCCTTCTTCCATAAAACTCTTCCCATAACTAACTCTTCCCGTTAAATCTCCGTTTTTTGCAAAGAGAGCGTTTTATAAATGTTGCAGAAAAAGTGGGTTGCATAAAGCATTCGGGTTTTGGCCAATTTGCATAGTTTAAGAGAGCTTTTGCGAGAGGCCAAAACGTGGGGCGGACAAAAATTGTTAGACAAAAGGACAAAGGGCGGAAAAACAGAAATACGCACAAATGAAATTTTTACTTCCAAATTATAAATTTTTCGAACTTTTGACATATATAAAAAACTTGTATATGTCAAGACAGTTAAGAATAAATCGTCGAAATATGTTAGAAACAATATTTATAAGCGAGTTATTCTGAGAAGTGTGAAGTTTTAAAAATGTATGGTGGTTTCTGTTTATATTGGTTCTTGTTTGGTCAATTACTAAATTAGTTTTAAATTCGCGTTTATTAATCACGTGTTCAGATTGTTTCGTTGCAGAACTCAATGTTCTATTTTGAAAGTGAAAAATGTGATACAGGAGGTGGATGCCCTGAGCAGCTTGGAGAATCTTCGACGCTCCTCCCTGGATGATGCCAATAATACTGCCAAGTAATTAGATTGCATTCTTTGTGTGGCAAGGTGCAAAGTAGTGATTGGAGGCCTCGGTTCTGCATGGGCGGGGAACAGATGAGGGAGGAAGAGGAAGAAGAGGAGCTGGGCGCTGGCGGGGTGGAAGAGGCGTTGATGGAGGTGGAGGGGGTGGAAGAGCTGGGAGCGGAGAGTCCGATGGGGGACGGGGCATCTTCAGTTACCTTCACGGAGGGCGGGAAGAGTTCGGCACGCTCTGATGAGGAGGACGCCTCCCTCTCTACCGCCGCCTTCAACACCAACGACTCCTCCGACCTCAGCCAACCTCCTATCGCCACTTTCGGAGTCGGCTGCTCTTCGGACGAGGTATCCTTTCCTTTCTCAGCCCCTCTAGGGAGGCGAGGAGGGAGAAGCTAGGCACTTTGATTAATGAAGGCTGGCAGTACAGGGATTGGAGCCTGTTGAGCAGTTGGTCGGGTGAGGTAGGCGTGTGAATGTGGACAGGGAGCGGAGGGGGGAGGGGGGAAGCGTGGAGAGTACTCTCAGTGTGTATGTAGACGTGGGAGTGTGGTGAGGGGAGGGGAGGTGCAGTTGGGTGGAGTGCGGGGAAGAGCGGGGAGGGACTGGCAAAGTCTGTGCGGGAGGGTGGAGAGAGAGAGAGTGTGAAGGAGGTTGGCTGTTTTCGCTCTCGGCGCACGTAGTCTGGGCGGAACCTCGTCTTACACTCCCTCAATGAGGCACTGCTGTGGTAGGGGAGGGGGAGGGCGCCTTTAGCTGAGGGCTTAGCGGTGCAAGAAATCGATACTGTCGCGCCTTTGCCCACACAGCCCTCCTTCCTTCGCTTTACCCCAGCCCCACTGCTGCCTTCGCTGCCGCTTCTTGGGAGGAGAGAAGGGGAAGGGATTGAAGGGGCGGAATTGGGCAATGCGAGATGAGCCTAAGCTTGCTGCAGCAATCGGACGAGGCGGCGTCCACGATGGTGGCAGAGGAGATGGAGGGGAGTTTGGAGGAGCGACGATGGGAGGAGAAGCTCTGCGGCAGTCCCATCGCCAACCGCGCCCACTTCAGCATCGACACTCCCACCCCTTCCTCCGCCTCCCTCGTCGGACGCTCCTGGGAACCCCCCATTGTCTACCTCTCATTCCTCCTTCACCATCAGCACAAATTACGCCCATCCATGATTGAAGACTCGGAAAGTGTCAGTGCTGCGGAACGACGACATAACCACGGCGTCGGACTTGGACGCGATGGCCTTTCACAGGGTGGACTCCGGACAGGTCCTTGAGCAGCTCGTCACCAACACCAAGCCCAAGTTCAAAGTACTCGGCAACTATGTCGTCGGGAAAACACTCGGCGAAGGCACCTTTGGCAAGGTTAATTCACTGCTTCTGCTCTTTCTTTCCCTCATCTGACCCTCACCACACTCCTGTTCACAGGTGAAAGAGTGCGTTCACTCGGACACTCAGCAAAGGTGGGCAGTGAAGATTATGAAGATGAACGCCATGGCCAAGAAACGCTTCCCCGATGTCTCACCTATCCATGGCGTGAAAAAAGGTTGGAGGAAAAGAAGTGTTGATAGATGGAAGCGAGAATAGAGCGAGAAGTGCGTCTGGTGCGTCACCTCGGCGTCCACCGCAACATCATACAACTCCAAGAGGTACTAAACAACTCCTAAACAGCCATGCGTGTAGAGAGAGTGATGAGTGGATTGTTGAGGTGCTGCGGCGAGACGAGAAGCCGGACAAGTTGTACCTGGTGATGGAGTTCTGCTCGGGTTCCTTGGCGGAGATGCTGGAGAGCTCGGAGCTCCATCACTTCCCCGAGTGGCAGGCACACTGGTACTTCCGCCAACTCGTCGCCGGCCTATCCTTCCTACAGCAAAATCGAGTACCGCACCCATTTACCCCTCCCCACACATCGCCGCAAACATTTGCTACCAATTTAAGGTCGTACATCGTGATATCAAACCAGGCAATTTGCTCGTTACTGCGGATGAGGTGGTGAAGATCTCCGACTTCGGGGAGGCCATTGAGCTGGAGGACAACGGGAGCGACATCTGCAAGGCCGGCGAGGGCACGCCCCAGTTCGTCAGCCCCGAAGTGGCCTCCGGATACACCCACGTCCGCGGCTTCCCCATCGACGTCTGGGCCGCCGGCATCACCCTCTACAACCTCCTCTACGGAGACTACCCCTTCCTCGGCGACACTCTACTACTCCTCTACGAGAACATCAGCCAACAACTCCTCAGCCTCCCCAAGCACCCCGAGGTCACGCCCTACGCCCACGACCTCCTTCATCACATCCTCCACAAGGTTTCCTCCTCTTCCTTCCTTCTTGCCCTAGAGAGGAAGAGAGCAAGGCTTTGAGGATCCGGAGCTTCGGTGGTCGTTGCGGGATATCTCGGGGAGTGAATGGATTCAGCGGGAGTTCTCGCGGCCGGACATCGAGCGTCTGCCCAGCGAGGAGGCCGCCAGGGTTCCCATCATACAGCGCAAACTCACCAAGTCCTACCAAGTCTTCCGCGTTCGTTTCCCTCCTCTTCATGCCTCCTCTTCACTCCTCTTCATTGGCCTCACATTGGTGGAAGGCTCGATGTGTACAGGAAAGTCTGGACGAAGAGGACGTGGCCAGCTCCTCCGTCTCCTCGGCCATGTCATTCGGCTGCCTGCGCATGGGGAGCAGCTCTCGTATTCTCAACCCCGGCTCCCTCAACCAACCCGACTCCGTCGCCCGCAAACGCACCTTCGACGAAGAGGCTCCTCCATTCTATTTTGCTCCTGCACCATCTCAACTCACTGCCTATGATGCCTGAAGGATGAAGAGGAGGAGGAATCAGACGAGGACGACTGTGGCTTCTCCTTTTCCATCCGGCGAAAGTCTTCCGGCCTCGCCTCTTCTCAGTCCATGCCACACAAGGACTCCTCGGTGACCATGGAAGGAGTGGCGGAGGAGGAGGAGAGGGAGAGGGATGGAGGAGCGAGGGACGGCCTCTCCGTATCCCTCAACATCCCTAAGACTTCCTGCTGCGCCAGCCTCGGCCAGCCCAGTCCTGCACCCTCCACCTCCACCGGCGTCAAGGGACGTCTCAAAGAGGCCATGGCACGCAGAATACAAGTTCATCTTCTTCTCCCTCTTCTTCCTCACACAGCTCACATTCATTCTTCAATGCTAGCCTCAATAGTCACCTCCCAGCCTGGATAATCTTCAAGGTCCTGCGAGATGCGGTGCTGCGACGAACGCAGTCGGAGTCGGCCCTACGCGCAGCCCCGGCGCCTCCGGCCCCCATCACTCGCCATCACCGCCGTCATGTGACCCTGCCCACTCAGGAAGAAGACCTACACCACGCCCCTCCTCTTCAACCACCCCACACACCCGCCGGCACCCCTGACGGCTTCCACTCCGACAAACACACACACCATCGACACCCCGAGTGCCGCCTCATGTGACCCCCCCTTCATTCCCCCACCTGTACCATACTCTTTTCACCAAAGCTCTTGCAATAATACCCGAAGACTCCTGCTCCGTGCACCTGCAACCCATTGACCCGAAGTTCAACTGAAATCCCCCCCGCCTCGCTAGTACAGGCAGGCAGAAGAAGGAGGACGTTTGATTCCCAGTTTCTAGACTCTTCCCTGAATATGGCTCAATGCAGGCTTTTTTCTGTTGCGGGGGCAGAAGGCATTTGAGGACAATCCTTTGCTCCCCTTTTCCACTCCGGGTTTCGCCATTCTCTCCCACTCCTCACTCCAATCGCGCCTGTGTCTACCTTTGCGTTACTTTTGGAATTGGCCTCCCGTTTGGATGCTAGTTGCTGGAGTAGATAGTTTACTCTTCCTTCTTTCCTTCATACAGCGGGCCTCTCAATTCTCTTCTCTCGCTTGGCCTGGCCAACAGGGCCTCGGAATTCTGGTATTCAAAGCGGCGATGCTTGAAGCGCGTACAAAATGTGTTTAGTCCTCTAATATGGGTGAACAAATGATCGGCCATGGATGCCGTTTGCAGACTGTGATTCGCTTTTCCTTCTAACCCGCTCTCCTTCTCTTCTAGCCTTTCGCTGTAGTCTATTCCTTCCTCTCTTCGCCTTTCATCTCTTGTTTTCGTTCTCCCGCCTCCACTGAGGCTCACCAGAAAGAAATGGAGCTAAAGCCAACACTGCCTCCCATCAACACTCCCCAGACACACCAATACACAGCCACAACACAGCAGAACAGGCAAGGACTCCAGCAGTAGGTAGTTGTTAACCGGCTAGCGGTGACACGGGAGGGAGATGGATGAGTCAAGGCCGGGACCCCAGTCCACATGACCAAGACAGGGACGGAGTCATGCACCCTTCCCTCCCTCCCCACTACCGCCACCTCATCCCTCTCACTATGCGCCTGGGAAGGGCATATGAAGGGATGGATGATTATGACGCTGCCTTAGGAGCAGTGGTGGAGACACTCCCTTCACTGGTGGATGGAGGCTGTGGGTGCCTGGGCATCTAGGAAGGGTCCTTGTGGGCACCAGTCTACCAAATATTGGCGACAGCCTCCCTCGGATTGAGGCCCCGCCTTCCTTCCTTCCTTCTTTCTTCCAGCGAAGGCGGGTGCTGTTGTGTAGGTACGAGGCAGGCAGGGCATGTGTGCTGTAGAGGAGTGAGTCAGAGGAGGGGAATAAAGGGCCCATCGCCCGCCCTGTCTCCCTCCTTCCCCTGCTCTGCTGCCCAGCCCAGCCCTTGGCGCCTCACTTTGTCTGCATTCCCGCACTCCCTCGCTTATCCCCTCCCGAGCTGACTAACCACCCCAGACCTTTTCTGCCTCCCCATTTTCCCCTTTCTTCTTTCCCATCAGAATATAGCGCGGCATGCTGGACGTAGATGTGTTTTGTGGGAGTGTGGGGGGTTTGTTGGATGTATTGGGCTGCGATTGATGCGCGGGAAACTGGCCTGGCTGACGTGTGTGTGTGGTTGTGTGAGAGTGGGGTATTGCAGAATAGCAGTGCGTGGAAGTGGCTGGAGTAGGTGGAGGTAGAGTGAGCAGAGTGCAGCAATGGCGTCCGAGCTGAACACCGCCTTGGAGAAGGAGATCCAGAAAGGCCTGGACCTCAATCACGTGGAGACCAAGGAAAAGGTTTGCTACTCAATTCAGTTCTAGAATGCAGCATTGAGGATAAAAGATGTGTAATGTATGCTGGATGTATGTTGTTGGATGTTGATTGATGCGCGGGAAACTGGCCTGGCTGACGTGTGTGTGGTTGTGTGAGAGTGGGGTATTGCAGAATAGCAGTGCGTGGAAGTGGCTGGAGTAGGTGGAGGTAGAGTGAGCAGAGTGCAGCAATGGCGTCCGAGCTGAACACCGCCTTGGAGAAGGAGATCCAGAAAGGCCTGGACCTCAATCACGTGGAGACCAAGGAAAAGGTTTGCTACTCAATTCAGTTCTAGAATGCAGCATTGAGGATAAAAGATGTGTAATGTATGCTGGATGTATGTTGTTGGATGTTGATTGATGCGCGGGAAACTGGCCTGGCTGACGTGTGTGTGGTTGTGTGAGAGTGGGGTATTGCAGAATAGCAGTGCGTGGAAGTGGCTGGAGTAGGTGGAGGTAGAGTGAGCAGAGTGCAGCAATGGCGTCCGAGCTGAACACCGCCTTGGAGAAGGAGATCCAGAAAGGCCTGGACCTCAATCACGTGGAGACCAAGGAAAAGGTTTGCTACTCAATTCAGTTCTAGAATGCAGCATTGAGGATAAAAGATGTGTAATGTATGCTGGATGTATGTTGTTGGATGTTGATTGATGCGCGGGAAACTGGCCTGGCTGACGTGTGTGTGGTTGTGTGAGAGTGGGGTATTGCAGAATAGCAGTGCGTGGAAGTGGCTGGAGTAGGTGGAGGTAGAGTGAGCAGAGTGCAGCAATGGCGTCCGAGCTGAACACCGCCTTGGAGAAGGAGATCCAGAAAGGCCTGGACCTCAATCACGTGGAGACCAAGGAAAAGGTTTGCTACTCAATTCAGTTCTAGAATGCAGCATTGAGGATAAAAGATGTGTAATGTTGAGGTGGTGCTGCCGACGAAGGAGGACATCGATGGGGAGAAGGCGCACAATCGCTTCCTGTCCGAGATCGAGGAGGGGAAGAAGCTGAAGCACAGGGAGGTGGAGAAGAAGAGCGACGGCCTCCCTTCACCCGCCGACATCGCCGCCGAGAAAAGCTTCCAGGCTCACCTGGACGGCATACAATCCTTCCCCAAAGAGAATCTTCACGCCACCAAGACCAAGGACCCATCCTCCAAAATGATTGCTCGCGGTTATCTTTATCATTCTATTCTCTCGCCTATTCAGGCAGACAGTGAAATGTGATATCAGCGACAAACCAACCAGTGCTATCTAAAGCATGAACAATTTATTTTGCAAGATTAATGCTAGCTTAAACGACTAAAGTCTATGATGGGACATAATTCTTAGCGTGGATTGTATTGGAGATATCGCGGCGGAGGCGCTTCCAACGGCAGCCGCGGCCTTCGACAAGGCCCAGTTGAAGCATACTGAGACCAACGTGAAGACGAGCCCGGGTTTGCCTTCCTTATTCCTTTTGCTTCTTACACACTCTCTCTTCTTGCAGTGGTTTGCGACGAATAACTAACTGGCTAGCCTACGCCAGCATTTTTCTTTATCTGCTACGTTTTACCTAGCGTCCATGCCCTTTTGTGACTCATTTTTCTGACTCACTTATCGCACTTCACTTTCACACCTTCCATGCTACTACTCCCATGAACGCCATTGCCTACTCTGACTGCATTCTTACTTTCCTACAATCTTTCTTACAACATTAATTCCAGTGCTTAATGATGCTAAGCCTGCACTGAAACATGAATTTGGAAATGATCCTTTCATTTCTAAGAATAAGGGGTCCGAAATTTGGCCTTCAAAGCTGAAAATAATTGCTCATTTTATTGCGCATGCCTCTAGTAATGCGCAATTCACATTAATACCACACTCAAAGCCGTTTGCTAGTCCAAAAGTTGCATATGTGGACTTGCAATTGAGGCAGTTAGGGATATTCTGGATGCGTGGGCGGAAACGAGGGGTTCGCAATTCCACGTATGGTTCTAAACTGGCTTTGCAAAACGGAACGGCATTTTCTCTTCATGTGAAATTTTCCGAGCTGAACATGCTATCATCGCATCAGTATCTTGCATAACACGTTTTATTTCAAGCGAGATATTTAATACTCCATAAATGAAGCATACTTAATCAGCAGTCCAGGCGATCCAAAACCGCCTGAGCATCGCTGCTCTGAACATAGGTAGGGTTAAGGCGTACGTAGAAGGATTTGGGGATGGTCTGCTGATGGAAGACGAGGGTGGTGATGCTGAAACGGGTGAGGACGGGGAAGACACTGCTTCTGAGGCTGGGATGCGGTCGGTCGGGCCCCGCCAGCACCAGCAACATCGTTTCTGGCGACAGGTCGGCAAAGAAGCTCCCCGCATCCCTCACTGTCCCATCTGCTGCCAAACTCCTTTCCCGAACCTCCAGTCTAAAAGCAGGGGTTTGTGTCAAGGAAAAGTTGGAGTTGGGGCCCTACTTAGAGGACAGGAGACGCTGAAGCACTGCAGCCAGAGCTCGTCGAGCATTGCCTCCCGGCCGTCTGCGGTCCACCAAGAGAAGGATTCGCTTGGGGCAGGCTAGTTTCGGCTCAGGCTCAGGCTCCGGCTCCTCAGCTTCTTCTTCCTCGAATAGGTCGTCGTCTATGTCTGCTGCTGGACCTGCAATTTTTTAGTCTCCATATAAATAAAATGAAAAAAATGCAGAAATAGTGGAGGTGCCCAGAGAAAATAACCTCTTGGAGTAGTAGTGGAGAAGTAGTGGAGGAAGTCAGTAGTAGTGGAGGAAGGCAGAAGTGAGGTTGCTGGGAAGGTAGACAGGGGATACGTAGTGGGAGGGTAGCTGGTGAAGGTGGCAGGCGGAAGCTCAGTGGTCCAGAATGAAGTGGGCAGGAAACCTTGGAACATACCTGGGAAAGAAGGCGCATGTAGTCAGGCAGCGGAGCTATTTGCCGAGATGGAAGAGACGCTAGCAGGTGACTGGGAAGAGTTAGGGCATACTTGGCATTGGAGGAGGGGCAGGTCGGGGCATGGGACGAGAGAGTCTTCCGGCGCCAGAAGCAGAGGGGCCGACGAAAGAAGCAGAGGGGCCGGCGGCAAAACCAGCAAAACCACCGCCTCCACCACCACCGCCTCCACCACCACCAACTCTATTCGCTCAATCACCTCATTAATTTTCAATTATACTTCCATTTTTTACTTCTTTAATGAATTTGCTCACTGGACTTTTTAATTTGAATTCTTACCTAGGGCATCTTTTAAATGATTCTAGGCTAAAAGTACCCTGGCTAAAATTACCCCGGCTAAAAGTACCCTGGCGAAAAGTACCCAAGGCTAAAAGGGTTCCATGAAAACTCGGTACAGTGCCAAACCCGGTACAGTGCCAAACCCGGTACAAGGGCAAACCCGGTACATGCCAAACCCGGTACAGTGGCAAACCCGCTACAAGGCCAAACTCGGTACAAGGCCAAACCTGGTACATGTCAAATCTGGTACAATCCAAGGCCAAACCTGGTACAGTGCCTGACAATGTACAAGGCCAAACACAGTTAAAATCTTAAAACAAGTAATCGATGTTCTTTTCATGGCCTTTTGTGCCCGTTTCAAATTCAAATAGCTATTTTAGGGTGGATGACTTCAAGGTCGAGGTAGGGAGTGATTCAAATTGGTCTTGGCCAACCTACCTCCAATTCTTGGTCAAGGTAGGCGGCCTGGAATGTAAAATCCTGGTTTTCTAACATTACATCTGGGCAGTAGCCGCATTGGGGTAGCTCAGACAGCCTTTGGTTCCAAAATAAGTAAATGCCTAGGTTTTTGGAGCAAGAATAAGCAGTAAGTGTGTCATGCAGTGCTACGTCCATGCTATTTGCTATGCAAAGGAACCATCTTTTTGCCTGCTGGATTATGTGCACTTGTGGCATCGGGATTTTATTAGGTAAAGAGTTGATTGGCATAAGGGTCACATCCTGGGAGTGAGGCTGCATTGGAGTGAAAGAGGGATCAAGAGAGATGAATACGTTGAGCGATAAGGAGGTTATCCACTCAATCATGTCTAAATAGCTAGATCTGTCCTAGACCAAAACCACCTGGTTTCCCCCCATGGCATTTACCCCTCCCCCCACCATGGAGGGTTATGGCCCCCCAAGGGGGGGACCCCCCATGAAGGTCCCCCCCCAAGATTTTACCTATACCCACACTCCCTGCGCTAATGCGTCCCCTGGTTGATACCCTAGTCAATCACCCTAGTTTCAATTCAAAGCGTTCCCTTTTTAGACTGTAGTGCTAAACTGTACAAGCATAGTCTTGCTTTTACTCACCCTTTTATCATGCTGAGGAGTGGTGATATCTTATACTGACATTATATATAAATCTCCTTCTAGTCTAATCCGTGCTCTAAACACTGCATTTTGTTTCTTTTACAATGATAAGATGGATGCAGTCAATCAAGCAACATATGTCTCCCATTAAAATATCATAGAAATGTCATGGGAGGTCGCTTGCTACCATGGGTAAGGCCAGGGTAGCATTTTCACGGCCTGGGTAGGCTACCAAGAAGTGAATTTGAATCGGTTCTAGGCCAATATCTGCCACAGCCTCGAACTTGTAATGTTTAAGCTACCATCTACCTCGAATTCAAGGCCCAATTTGAATCGGGCATTGATGGTTGAAAACCTTCAAAAACCAAATGTATGTTTAGCACAAACCAATTTTTGCTTTCACTCAAGTTATTCCTGGGACTGAGTTTTCCTGGGACCGAGTTTTCCCAGGGACCGAGTTTTCCCAGAGACCGAGTTTTCCCAGGACCGAGTATTCCCAGGCACCGAGTTTTCCCGGGACCGAGTTTTCCTAGAATCCTCAGCGCCCATTCCCTCCGCGCAAGAAACCTCGTCTTCCAGCCTTGGTCCTACGTCGGCTCTTAGCTTTACCTCTTCGCCCTGGTTGCCCACGTGGCCCTCCTGGCCCACTTCCACTAGGCCCGGCCAGCAGACTTCCACCTCCACCAAGACCAACTAAACGCCCTCGTCCACGACGCACAGCAAGTCCACCTGGAAGTGAAGATCCTCCAATCAATTCTCATTTTCTAAAAGCCCATTCTGTCAATGAATTAATGAACGTTCCGCTTCCTCCTCATCCTCTTCCAAAGCCCTGATCTTTGGCTGGCTATCTGCGATCACCAGCGATGTCTCCGACGTCACAAAGTTGTACTCAAATTCCCCTTCCTTTCTATCCTTCTCATGAATTTCTCAGCTGGCCAACCTGGAGCGCGAGTTTTTTGGCCTCTCGCTTGAGTCGAGCGGACTCAGCAGAATCCGCGCTGATCTCAGCGTCCTCCAGCATCTTCTTCACAGTCATGTAGGCCCACATCCTCTCCACTATCCCGCCCAGGCTGTTCCCTGGCAAATCCTTCGGCTCCACCTCTTCGATGCTGCAAAGGCCGGCCTTGGCGTAGAAGAAAGGAGATGAGCTGGTGGAGAGGGATGGAACTCCAAGCCAAAGTCCGGCAGGATGATGCAAGAAGGAAAGCCGCAGATGGATCGGGAACAAGAATGCCGACAGCAGGCTCGACAGACGCTCGATGCACTGCAGAGTTGGGAGCATTGTCTGGGGTGGAGGAGTAAGTGGGGTAAGTGGGAACGGGAAAGAGCGTCGTCCGAGGGGGCTCACTCCCACCACCTCCGCGTCCAGCTTCTTGGCCTCCGGATTGCTCAGCCGACCGATCACTGCCATCTCGCTGCCCTCGTACACCGTCCCATCTCGACTGCATCCCAACCTCTTTCTGCCCTTCTTCAAACACTCACTCAGCCTCCTACCAACCGACTGCGAACGATGCTTTCCGGGTCCACACTGTTGTTCAGGTATTTGAACTCCACGTCAGAAAAGATGGGCAATGCGATTTCGCTGTAGAAGCCTAGAGGAAAAATATCGATTTAGAAAAGTAATGAGTTGTGGAATAGAAAAACCATCGAGCTGAAGCGCAGCATCGGCGGATTCGTAGATCTTCCTGGCGAGGCCTCGACTGTCCAGGGCGATGTTCTTGAGCAAATCAAAGTCTGCGTCATCACCGAAGGCCAGGCTGTGGATGCGGATGTTAGAGGCGGAATTGCTGCAATGTTTGCTGCTAAACATGTTCAAAGTGCAGGATTGGAGGAGGTGAACCGGCGCTTGATGGCAGCTCTTAGAGGGCCAGGTTCCTGGACGGGACCAGAGGAGGGCAGACCGTCCGTCAGGAACAAAACCATGTTCGTTGCTGTCTCTGGCTCTTCACCCCGATCGTCCAGAATCTCAACACACCATCTGATCATGCTGATTACAGTCCAATGAGTGAGACTGAATGAAACGGTGAGGCCCGCCTCGATGGCATCGTGAATGTTGGTGCCGCCGCTGGCGAATTTCTGCTTCACAAATTTGATGGCCTCGTCTTTCACTCCCTCACTGGCGGAGCGCAGCTCTCGCGACCTTTCAAGCCACCCTTCTTTCCCTAGCCCCTCAGACCTTTGCTAGATTCTTCAAATACCAGACTTCCGCACTGCTGCTGAACCAGACCATGGAGAACTGGTCCTCTTCCTTCAGCTGGCTCAGGATTGTCTCCATGGCACTCTGCAGAAGGCAGGTAGAGTTGGAGGATTGAAAGGGGCGTGGGTAATGGTTGACCTGAAGCTGGGAAAACTTGCGGCCACTCATGGAGCCGGAGCGGTCGAGGACGAAGACGATGCGGGCGGAGAGACGGTCGATGAAATCTGCCGGCGGGGCAAAAAAGTGGACGAAGAAGCCATCCACCACCTCCACCTCACCTCCCACGTTCTCCCGCTTCACGTCGTACAGCACCACCAGTTGGCCTCACACACCGATTCACTTCTACGCCTCTCTTTCATCCTTTCTCCTCCTACCTTGGCTGCCACTGCGAGGCTTGAAGGAGATGTGAACGGTGCTGAGGCCTTCTTCTGTTTCCGTTCGCTCTATATCAGCCAAGCGGTTGGCTTCAAGATTGAAGTTTGGTGTCCAGATGCAATTGCTGATAAGAGAGCGGTTAACAGGGTCTTTGCAGGAGTTCCTTGTTGGTGAGCTCGGCGACTTTGGGCGCAAACTCGGGAACATGGAGACCGGTGATTGATCCTCGCTCTGTGATGAAGACGTCGATTGAGACATCATCAATGCCCTACACAATGCAATCCTCAGAAAGAGCAAGCGCAAAAGGGATGTCACAGATGAAGAAAGGATGTTGACGGCGTGCTTGTAGAGGCCGTGAACACGCTTTAGGACTTCCTGGTAGGTGAGGTTGAAAAGGACCTTCTCGCCCGGTCGAATGCTCACTGTCGTCTCGAAAACATTCGTCTCCCGCGGCCTGTGACAATGAGCATTGTTAATCCTCCCTTATTCCACTCATCTAAGACTTCTGCTTGACGAGTCCGGTGGTTCTACCAGCAGCGCGAGCAGAGTCGAAGGCTGCCTGAGCCGCAGCCTTCCCCTTCACCTCAGCCACCAACAGCTCTGAACCTCGCTGCCTAAACTCCCCCACCTCTCTTCCAAGCAAGACGGGAAGGAGTGAGGGATGGACATGGTGAAATTGGAGATGAAGGCGTCAGAAGGCAGTTGAGCCGTGAAGGTCACGTCTGCTGCCTCTTCTGAGTTTACATTTTCCACCTAGGCACCAGGCATGATTGAAGTTTTGCCTGTGAAAGAGGAGGAGAAAATAGAACAAGACTGGTGACGAAGGTAGTAGCGAAGCGAGAAGCCACACGCGACTCCACCTTCAGGCTGTGAATCTTCGGCTCCGACTTTGTGGCTCGCCGATTTCGCTAACATTTCCTTTTTATGTGAGCGAATGGGGTAGCATTTACGGAGGTACCAAATGAATGTCCAGAACGGATGTGGCGTAAACAAAGCCGAAAAAGCTGAACATCAAAAGCAGCCTCATCTTTGAGAGGGTTTGAGATGTTGTTGCAGCAAATGCGACGTAACAAGCGTCGAAAGGTGGAGAGGTTAAGATGAACTGGTTTTGACCTGGCCCTGGCGCGGATGACATGTGATGATTCGCTGAATTCGTTCCTTTTCCTCGAATAGGCACACCTTCTCTGGGCAAAGAGGTTGTTTTGAAGAAATGACTAGAGTTAAGATGACTTTCTGAGAGGCTCAAAAAGTTTTTGAAAAATTTTGCCCATTTTTTGTCTTTTGTTTTGTTATAATTCGAAGCTATAGTGTGCTGTATATTATTGATTGATTATCAAACATATATCATATTAAACAGCCATCCTTTGCGTTTCGACCGTTCAAACGCAAAAATATCAGTTAACAATTACTAGATTTCATAAAGAAATGTTAAAGAAATTTTTTGGGTCCCTGTAAACTACAGAACAGTACATTTCTACGACAGAACAGCACAGGTCTACGACAGAACAGCACGGGTCTACGACAGAACAGCATGGGTCTACGACAGAACAGCATGGGTCTACGAAGGAACAGCATGGGTCTACGACAGAACAGTACGGGTCTACGACGGAACAGTACATTCAGCCTTATTCTCCACAGAAGAACAGCACGAAAAAACACACAACAGAGAAAATATGGTCATTGTTCTGTTCTCTCGTAGCAAAAACGCCTAATTGTTCTGTACTCCTGTCCACATATTTTTACAATTTTCCACATAGCTCTTTAAATACGCAGAAATGGGTGCTACGCTTTCTCTATCTATTACAATATGTCTCTCTGGTACTGCCGCCCATGGACAAGATCTACACCCAGAGCTCCCAGCTCAAGCTGGCCAAAGAGGCCATCAAGGAGATCGTCCAGGCCAAGAAAGCTGGGAGCTACGACGCCGCGGCCTTGCTGGACGCATCCTTCAACGCCCGGGAAATCGTCCCTACCACCTTTGCTGCCTGGCTGGACGAGGCCGAGGGCCTGGAGGCGGACAATGCGATGATGAGCACGGAATGCATGGACATGCTCCAGGTTTCACCAGAGAACAGCATGCAAGTCTACCAGAGAGCAGAACATTTTTGCAGAGCATCATCCGTTGCCGCATGCCCGACGTCCTGGGGCTCTACAACATCAGCACCATCTCCTACCGCCCCGACTACATCCCCTCCATGCCGCTACACCACGGCTGGCGCAGACTCTCCTTTGACAGCAACATACCCACCTTCCTGCAAGCCGTCTACTACTCCAACCACTTCTTCCTCCTCACCAACCACTGCATCCCCCAGCATCAGAGGAGGAAAGGGCACTTTGGTGTCGTTGACAGCCTGTATGGCACCAACAGCCGCATGCCCAAGGAGCTGTGGCAGCTCATCCAGATGGCTAGTCTTTATGTCTTGTATAGAACAGTACACTTCACAGTTTGCGAATTGTTTGCCAGTTTGCCCCCAACAGTCTTTATGTCTTGTATAGAACAGTACACTTCAGATTGTGAACCACTTCTACGACTCAGATGGGGAGCTGCTTGGGACGGGGCATGCAAAGCGGTACCACTATCATGCTGTCTCCCGCCAGAATGTGCCCGACGATGGAGCCAAAGACGAGCCTGCCAATGGCTGTGGCCAGATCGCCTTTGCCTACATGGCCGTCATCGCCTGTGGCTTCAAAAGCCTCTCCCAGTGGAAGGTTCACCTACTACTGCAGTTCTGTTCCCTAATGGACAAGTCTGTATCACTCAGGTCGTTGATGAGCGGAAGCTCCGCGCTGGCATCATCCAGAAAGTTCTCCTCAAGCAAAGCTTCTGCCCACCTCAAGACCTCCCAGGATTCAAGCCCGATGGGGAGAGTGACAGCGAGTTGGGGAGTGACTCCAACGAGGAGGAGATTCAGATTTGAATGTGGCCGTTTTGGCCGTTTTTTTCATTTTGGCATCTTTTGACTTTCGATTGCCAATTCTTTGCATTCTCTCGTCGATTTCTATTCTCTGCCTATTGCAGACAGCCTTTTTTCTCATATGAAAGACCTCAGTCAAGTTTCAGATGGGCATTCATTCGTTGCATCCATTGTCTTCAGTCTTCCTTGTCCAGTTTTCCGTCTCCGAAAAATTGACAGTGCCTTAAAAATATGCTGCTTACACAAACATCAGCCCTGATTGGGTGCAAATAAGCAGAAATGAAGGCAACATGTCTTTAAGAGATCAGCAAATAAGCATGTCCTAATTGGAACAGAACATCAAAAAAAATTTTTTCGTGCTGTTCTTCTGTGGAGAATAAGGCTGAATGTACTGTTCCATCGTAGACCCGTACTATTCTGTCGTAGACCCATGCTGTTCCTTGGTAGACCCGTGCTGTTCCTTCGTAGACCCGTGCTGTTCTGTCGTAGACCCATGTTGTTCTGTCGTAGAAATGTACTGTTCTGTAGTTTACATTAGCCCAAATTTTTTTCGACATAATTTTTTCTGTCTTATAAGATCAGTATTTGTTTTATTCTTTTACTTTTTTTGTCCGCATGCTTGTTCTTTTCTCTAACAAAAACCATGCGCACCTTCCAGCTATGTTAGGATTGGTTTTGAGCCTTACAATAGTTGGAATCGTAATGGCTAACCCGCTTCGCTCAAAAAAATTATTTCGTTAACCGTATTTTTTATTTATTTTCAGAAAAACTCATTGCATCATGGAATTAAAGTTAAATGGATTCAGGGCACTGGTCCCCACTGCCATGCACAGTCCTTGAGGCCAGCTCTTCCCCGCAGCTCTGCAACTAGCGCGTCAAAAGAGGAAGCGCATCTAGAAGAGACAGGAAGCAAGCCTGAGCCGTGATGTGAAGGGAGATGCGGCGCTCCCAGCAGAGCGTGTTGAGGTACAGCTCCGCCTGGCTGCTGAGAAAGTCTGCGAGCTGGGCCACATCTTCCTTGCAGACGCCCAGCAGAGAAGGCTCCCATGGCCCCAGCCTTGTCTGCCCCACCTCCAACGGACTCGCTTCAGGGCGCTTCTTTGTGGCTGCTTTTGGTAGCCACCAGTCGATGCCTTTGTGTCTTCCAGAACATTAGCCAGATTAGGCGGGATAGTGGATGAATGAGCATGAGTAAAAGTCAACACTAAGGCGTTCACCAAAGGTAGTGCGGTTGATGTAGTAGTCACTGGAGGCGAGACATTTGGTCGTGACAAAATTGCTTTTGCCTCTTTCGCCGCTTCATTCACGAAGCCCTTCCAAAGGTTTTCCTGAAATTCTATTTTATGATGAACATGAATGTTTCCTTGGAAAACGGATACGAAAAACTGATGTGCCAATGAATGCGACGTAATGCAGACAATCAAAAACAGACTCATTTTGTGAAACATTGTGGCTAAAAATGACAACAACAAGGATTCAGACCGTTAAATACACTGTTATTTCCTATTAATATATGCCCAGTTGAATGCGCAAATAAAAATATTTACAGTCAAATGAGTGTATTTGTTATATTTATTCAGTGTATTTAGGCTTTTGTTCCATTGTTAGTTTTTAGTATCCATCAAGTAGATTGCAACATAAAACTTTCATTTCAATCATGACTTTTCATTTTTGTCATTCGCTTACTAACTGGGCAATGGCGCTACTTCTTTTAGCTTGCTATACTTCAATTAGAAAATTGAGAAAACCTTGCGAAGATATTCTCAAAGTTCCTTAAAAAGAACCCCCAGTTGTTTTCTTTTAACTTGCCTGGCATACCATAAGCAATTTGAGTTTCTTGTCGCATAAGTTTTGAGGTGCGCATAAGTGAAGTTCCTAAGATGATTTTTTACAAACGTCAATCAGCTCCATGCAAACAGACTGCAGAGCTTTGCACAATAGAGGCGACCACAAGTTGAGGGCAAAAACTTGGAAACAGACAGGCCCTCAGAAGTAAGCAGGCAAGCAACACAAATAAGAAAATTCAGAGAAAACAGTTCCCGCAAATCAAATCCTACAGAAACCTTCGACAAAGCTGTCGTTTGGGATAAAAGCATATGAAGAAACGGAGGTGAAATAAAAGGATAAAAGTGCTATTCGTCGTCTTGCTCGTACTCTTCCTCCTCGTCACTGCTCTCCTCCGCTGCTCTTGCTTCCCTCAGACGCTCCTCCACCTCAAACTCTTCCTCCATTCACAATTGTTCCAGGATGAGGGGTGGAAGTGGGAGGGAATGAACCTTTCGTGCGGCAGCTTCCAGCTCCCGTCTGGATAGTGTAGTGGAAGCCTGGGGCTGAGCGAGGAAGGAGGAGGTCTGGCTGGCGTGTAGCTGTGAGGTGGAGAGTGAGTGAAGGCCGGGATGGCGTCGGTGGTGAGCCATGCGGGCTCTGGCATAGGCCGCGCGTCCGGCGGTGGGCACAAGGGCGGGGCTGTCCACGTCGGAGGAGATGGGGGTGGCGGAGTCGGAGGGTCGGGGCGGGAGGAATCGGTGCTCTGCGCGGCCGGGGCGAGACTTGGGGGCAGCGGCACGGATGGGGGTGAACATTTCGCCGAGGTCGGAGTCCTCCAGCTCGGCCAGGGATGTGAGTTGGTGAGCTGATGGGTTGTGGAGGGTGGAGGCGTCGAGGAGAGTACGGTTGGCGGAGGCATGTGAGGCGTTGTGGTGTCGCTGATGATGGGCTCTGATGGCCTCCTGCTCGGCGTCGTTCTGGAGACGGAGTTCGTAGCCGAAGACGTCGATGGCCTTCTTCCGGATCTTGTCCCAGGGCAAGGTCCCGAAATGGGAGCCGAGAGAGCGTCCAATCTTGCTCCACGCCTCTTCATCGTCCAGCCCCGGCTTCACGGCTCTCAGCGCCAGCTCCAGCCTCTGCAGATCCCCGTCGCTCCAACGAATCTGCTTCGGTCGCGGCGCCACTTTCACGCGGAGCGGTGAAGCTTTGGCCAGGCTTTTCCGAGCCTTCCCTTTAGTCATTGCTCTCCTATGAGATTAGGAAAAAAATAGAGAAAAAAGGAGTGGGGGGAACCTTTCTTGGCAGGTGGCTGGTGGTTTGAGTCGTCATCCTCGGAGTCGTCGTCAGTGTCGTGGAGGATGACGCGGCGTTTTCTGGACTTGTTCTGGCCGAAGTGTGGCCGCCACTCGGCCTCCTTCTGCCGCCCCTCTCTCACATCTAGCTCCATCGTTCGGCTTAGATCATCCTGAAATATGAGATGGGGTTTCAGGTGAAGGAGAAGTAGAAGAGAGGGAGGGAGGGACAAGTTGATGGCGATGAGCGTCTTGGTAAGCCTGAGTGGCGGTGACGGGGGCGACGAGGGAGACGGGCTCTCCGCGTGCATCGTAGACGATGTGCTCCCCACTCCAGGCGGCCATTGGGGCCTTGAGGAGACGGCCGCTTCGCGATCTCTGCGCCTCCCCGAAGCCACTCTCATCCTCTCCTCTCTCCCCTGCTCCTGAGCACCGCCTTTTCTTCCTTCCAAAGACAATGGGTGCAGAAGCGGGATTGACTCTGATGGCTGGGCTTAGCGGATTTCTTCTGCTTGGCCAGCGGGCCAGGGCGTGCGAAGACGTCGTCCTGGGAGGAGGAGGGCTGTAGGGTGTTGGCAGCAAAGACGGAGTTGCAGACGCTGTCTTGACTGCTCCCGCTGCCGGCTACGGTGCTTGCGGATTGGAGGGGTTGAGAGCGGAAGACGCTGTCGGAATCCAGGCTGCTTTGACTGCCCCCGGCAGCTTTGCGTTGCTGAGGCCTTTCCTCATCGTCCTGCCTGCAAGACCCCATTGCATTGCTCCCATTGCTTGGAGTAGGTGGATGAAGGAGGCAGAACGCGAAGTGGACGCGATAGCGGGCCAGCAGAGGCTTCCAGTTGCGCGGGAAGCCCTCCGCGAAGTCCTCCAGCAACACTCGTGGGAAGCTGCCTAAAGCCCAGCTGAGGAGTTAGCTGAAGGCAGGAGGAGGGAATAGAGAATAGAGTACCTTGGATGCAGGATCGTGTGAGGTTTGGTGGGCCGATGAGTTGATAGCGATTGCCGCTCCCAGTCTCCACCACATCCGCCGCCTTCGCCTTGCTAATCTTTGAGGTCGTCCATGGCTTCGCGCTGTTTCTGCAACCTTCCCATTTTATGCTAACTCCTTCTATAATAGTGGTGCAAATGAAGGCTTCATGTGAACAATGGTTATGCCTTACGAAGAAGGAGTGTTGGCAGAGAGAGAGGTGGGCAGGGCAGGAGAAGTGCGGGAGCGAAAGTAGCAGGCAAGGCGAAAGTTCCGCGGTTGCACTGTCTTGCATTTGGCGTGCAAAGTGAGGGCCTGGGCTTCAGCAAAAAGCTCAGACAGCAACTGCTCGGCCGCATACTGGAGGGCCAGTATAGCTCCCCCCTCAAGCCGGAGTCCACCCAGCAACGGTCGCACAAGTTGGGAAAAGGCCGCTTTGCTAAACTCAAGTTGAAGCCCATGACCCCCTTTTCGTTTCCCATCAGACATAGAAGCCTCAGTTTGACCTAGTCTGATCCGAGTTATACATATTCCGATCGCTCTGCGGGTGATTTTTTGGCGCAGGGAGAGATGAGTTGTAAATAATCTGTGTGCGTAGTGAATGAGTGTGGGTAGAGAGAGAGGGGAAAAGGCGAACGGGAGGAATCCGCGTATGAGGATGGCCTTGTGCTGGTGGAGGATGTAGGACCAGTTGCTTAGCTCAACTGCGCTCGCAGTGCTTCGCCTTGGATTCCCCGATTTTACCACCTGTCATTTATAACTTGCCTCTCCATTGCAGGAGAACTAGCAAGGAAGAAATAGCAAATAACCGGCATCTCTTCAGGCTCTTCTGTCTCCTCGTCCTCCTCCTGATGGTGAGGAGGCTCAGTTGGTTGCTCAGTCTCTGGCGAGGCATGGGCCTCAGTTGCTGGCTCTTCTGCCCGGGGCTGGCTTGGAGTGGAGCTGGTTTCCCGTCCATCCTCCTCCGTGTCCGACGGCGGCATCTCTACTATCGGCATCGCCGCCGCTGGGGCAGACGGAGCTGGCTTCTCTGCAATTCCCGCCAGCTCAGTGGAGAGGAGAAAAAGGGAAATGGGAGGGAGGGACGATGATGGAGGGTCTGATGAAGGGTGAGGTTGGCGCGTAGGAGGCCGATGACCCAGTCGAAGAGGATCTCCTTCCAGTGCTTGGGGAAGCCGTCAGCGAACTTGCTCCGGATCTCCTCCGGCACGCCTGATCAACCACAGCCCTGGGCTAAAACAGGAAGCAGAGGAGGAGTGGAGGGAGACTGGAATTGGCGGCATCCATGGGGCCCTGAAGCCAGTAGCGGGAGTGTGAGTTGGTGATGAGGAGGCGAGGGCTGAGACTGCTGCGGATGGCACTGGAGTGCCAGAGCTCGCCGCTGCTCAGCAGACCCTCCACGCACACGTCCCCGTTCGGCTTCGTTTGCAGACGCCAGTTGTGAAGCACTCGAGCGTCGGGAGGCGGACTCTCCTCCTCCTCCGCCTTCTTCTCCTCCTCATCCTCCCCATCTCAAATATCCACTCTCCAGCAACGTCCCATTTTGCCTTTGGGCACTGCCATTTTCTTTATGCATTCTCTAGTAGGATCAAAACACAAGGATTGCCTAAAACGATCAAATTTCAAGGATTATAACGTCAAAAATTTCGTTTCTTGAGGTGGTTAAGAGATTATCAAACTTCCAAAATTTTGATTCTAAGGAGGTTAAGTTTTCTTTCTACGGACACATTAAGTAAACGATTGTATTCTTATTTTGAAGCTCTTTTTGGTCAGGTCATTTTGTCAGATGAAAACAATCTGATTATTTGGTTTCACTAGATAAAAGAAACAAATATCTTTAAAATGGATTCAAATACATTCAAATACAGTGCCTATAATTACTAAGATGTGGGAAATGTTCTACAAAAGGCAAAAATAAAAAGAATTTCATAGGTTCACTCGACAATGAATGTTGATATGATTTGAAAGATCTATCTTTTCGCTATTTTTGGTTAAAAACAATTTCTCAAAAGCTTTTCTGGAGCTCACGGGGGGTAGAGTAAAATTACAAGGATTGCTTAAAAAGGTCACAATAATTGATCGCTCTATTCTCTTATAACGTGTTTGCTTATCAATTTAATGATGATATGCTCTTATGCTCTTATGATCCAATAGAAAGAGGAAAGGGGTACCAGAATTCGGCGAATAGTCGGGCTCCTCTGGACTTTGACTTCGAAGTACGAGAGCCTTTTCGTTTCCCTCCTCGGCCTGATCCAGCGCTTCTGAGGCCTTGACTGGCTTTTCAGCTTCCTCTTCTTTCGCATCAGCTTCGGGCTTTTTCCTTTCCTCCGTCGGCTCCTTCTCCACTTCTGGCCTTTCTTCTTCTGCCTCCTCTGCGATTGCCTCTTGAGCCGGCTGAGCTGGGCTGGCCTGGATTCGTGGAGATCGTCGGATGGAGGCGGGGGTCTTTCTCTGCTTCGGTGTGCCTTTCGGGGTCTTCTTCTTCTTCGAAGACGGCTGCGGCGTCGGCGGCCCCATTGGCTCAGCAGGGCTGGCTGGAGGAGCAGTGGGCTTCTCCCTTTCTTTCTCCGCCGGCCCCTCTACCAGCAGGGAGGCAGGGCGTAGTCTTGGACTGGCGCCCAGGGCTTCTGGCTGCAGCTGTTGGGGAGAGCTACGCTGGGAGGAGCGAGTGCGAAGGGCGGGCGACTCTCTCGATGCCTCCCTTCCCGTGGATCGTCTTGGCGTAGGCCCGGCTTTCCGCCCGCTTCTGATTTTCTCTGCCGCTTGTGGGCTGGGACTGTGGGTAGGCGAGGGTGGCTGAGGTGGGCGAGGAGTTAGCGGCGCAGTGGGCTGGGCTAGAGGTGAGGGTGGAATGGGCTGTCGGAAGGCAGCTAGGCGTGGAGAGCTGCGCTTGGGCGACGCCGTCCCACCGCCCAGAAGTCGGTTGAGTGGGGAGAGAGGCTTGCCGCGAAGAACTTCCTCCTGTCCAAAAGCTGAAGCTTGGGGAGGGCTAGATAGAGTAAATGAAAAGAGGAACGGTGAGTTTCGGCTTGGGGAGAGGCTTGGGTATGCGGGAGGGGGGCGGAGGCATGGACTGGGGTTGGGGAGGCGTTGGGGATTTCCTGCTGAGGTTCTTCTTGGTGTAGCGTTCCACGGCGAGGGCGAGTGGGACGACGGATCGTCTGTAGGTGGAGGCCGGGGCCTGGCCTCCCGTACGATCGTCGTACCTCAATCCAGCCCCCTTCATCCTTCCTGCATCCAGGAGGGGAGGGGGCGGATAGAACCAGTTGGAGACGTTGAAGGCATTGCGGGCAGTGATGCTGGCAAAGAATTCGTCGAGTACAGCCCGCCAGTGTGGCGGGAATCCGGCCTCAAACAGCTCCACCAGGTCTTGCGGGAAGCCTGCAGAGTGAAGCTGGTGTTGAGGAGAGGGCGGAAGAAGAGGGAAGGAGAGGAAGGAACCAAGAGCTCTGGCAGCGTCGCGCTGGATGGAACCGATGAGTAGGTAGTGTGATCCGGTGACGGTGAGTAGGAGGTCGGGCTGGAGGGCTTCCTTGATGGCCGTGGTGTGCCAGGGCCGCCCGGCGCTCTCCAGCATTCCCTCCACGCACACGGAGTTGTCCACCCCCAGCTTCAGGCACCATGCCGACAGCGCTCGAGCTTTCATCCGCTCCACCATATAATCCTCCCTCTCTGCACATTCCGATTCTTCTTCATTACACCTCACTTTCTATTCTAGTAGCCAAGAATAAGATAGATTCAATTCAAATGTGAGAACCTGGAGAATGAGTTTGGGCAAGAGGAGCGTGCATATCCGTGCGAAGGCAGAATGGAAGGGGAGGGCTGAGAGGGTTTATCTCATGGCGCAGGAAAGCTGAGGTTGTGATGTATTGGCGGCGTGCGTTCAAATGTCCTGCCGAGAGGATGCGCACACTCCCTGCAGGAGCCCCAGCTACCGCGCGCATTTGATTCCTCCTTCCTTTTTTATTGACCCTCATTTTATTTCTTTTATTCTCTTTCTTCTCGCAAGGTTAATTTATGTACATATGCGTTGAAAAACTCGGAATTGGCATCAATAGAAGGCCAGAAACATAAAGAATGGCAGCTTTGAAACGCAGCTGCTGACAGCTGTGTAAAGGTGAAAAAGCATCAGGAGACTTTTGCTGAGGAAAGCAGAGTCAAAATCCTGGCAAAATCTTCTGAAACCGCCCTCTGCGGAACCGTTTCATTGCAGTCTTGGAGAGGAGGCATGGACAATGCGCATTGTGTTAGTGGGTGGAGCCGATGGATCAATAGGAGTGGAGGCGCGGGAAATGAAGGCACTCATCCTCCCTCACACTTCCATTGAGGCTGCATTTGTGCCCTGCCGAGTGTTCTAGGCGGCTGGAAACCAGTGTAGGGCAAGGTTGCTGTGGCAGGCCAGTATAGGTGGCTAGTAGTAGGGAGGGGAGGGGAGGGGTTTAGACCTCATCCATCCCTCACTGCAACCTGTGCAAACATTCCGTTCCGGCCAAGCGGCTGCTCATTCTCTTTCTCTCCGCCTAGTCCCCTCCGCCCCAATCCCCCTGTTTCCCCAAATACCTCATTATGAGGGAGGGAGGGAGGAGGGTGCCTTGGCCTTGGGCTGTAGCTGCTCTGGCTCCGGCACTGGCTGGCAAGATATTGGGAGGCTTTCCTGGCCTTCTCTGGGCGCTGCGGGAGGATCGGGGGAGCTGTCAATGGCCCACTTCACTCCTAGCCACCACCTCCTCAGCTGCTTTGGGCCCTGCGTAGTTGCTGGGGGAGGGGAAAGGGAGGGGGAGAGGGAGAGGGCGACTTCTATGGACCAGCTCCAGCCACCCCTTCTCTGGCTAGACCACGGGGCCGCCTTCTTTTCATCCCACCTCCCACCATTCTACTACCCCCTACCTCACATTGTCTCATGCAACGCCTCTCCCACCAATTTTTTACTAACTCCTCATCTCCTGGCTTCATGAATTGCGTGGTATACAAATCAGAGCAATGCAGCGGAGCAGCGGTACCTGGCCATTCGGGCGCAGCGTATTGTGACTGAGTGCACGGCCGAATCGCCTCTCACCTGACTCATATATGGTGCCTGTCCCTTTTATACACCCCACATTCCCCTCTCCTACTCATCCTCCCTCCCTCCCTCCCTCCCTCCCTCCCTCCCTCCCTCCCTCCCTCCCTCCCTCCCTCCCTCCCTCCCAGCCTTGGCCTTCCACTTGTACTTTTCCTTCCCCTACTTTTGCTTCCCCGCCCCACTGCATCAGCCACACTCAGCCTCACTCACTTCCCCGCATTCTTTCCACAGATGGAATGGGGCGCGACAAGATGCGGAGTTTTCCAGTCATGATAGGCAGGGTAGGGATGGTTTTTTTTGCCGGTCAGTCGCCTTCTGCGAGCGGTGGAAGAAACAAAGGTTGGATCGTCAATCTGGGCCAAGGACGCCGCGCTCATTCGCGTTCCCCTCCTCCCTACCTCCACACCAATTCACCTCTTCTTCTTTTCCACTGAAAACTTGATGCGAGGGAGAATTTCATGCGGCAGTTCGCGGGGGGTGGCCTGGTGTCTGTCTGGTGCGATAGTGACCTTGGTCTAGGCGATCTCTGGTATCCGCCAAGGACCGCATCTCTCCTATCCCCCCTCTCCCCTATCCCCCCCTGCCTCCATCCCTCCTACCCTTCCCCGCCAGCCCTTCTTGTCCACTCCACGAGGACACAGACCTTTTCTACGCTACCGCAAATACACACACACATAGACTCACTCGCTTTCCCCTCCACGCTTCTTCCTCAACACTCCCCCTTTTCCTCTCACCAGCCCTTCGCAAATCCCCGTCTATTGCTTTGGCAGAGACAAAAGAGCGCCTGCCTACGCCAAAAGCCTGCAACAGCTTTACTCGGCAGGATGGAGATGGGCCTGAAGCGGGCGACGCTGAAAATGCGTCGAAGCTCGTCGCGCGTGGTGGAGCTGTGGAGTGCGGCGCTGCCCAGTCACACCGCCTCCATCCCCATCACGGATCCAAAGGATGCCCAGCCCTGCCTCAGCAGCAAGGACTCTGTCACCTCTTTTCCTTTTCCCCAATGGCGATGGATCAATGGAGAGCAATCAATCATTCCAGCTGGAAGAGGGCATGGAGCAGTTGAGAAAATGTTCGCGCAATTCCTCAGCCGCTCTGCGCGAGGTGATCAGCATCCTGGCGGATCGGTAGCACATTCTGCTGGCAGTTGAGAGAGGGGGAAGAAGTGATGGTTGAAGGAGTGAGGCGGAGGTTTGCTACGCCAAGTCGCTGCGTAAGCTGTCGGGGCGTTTGAGCAAGCTGTCAGGAGGCTGGAGTGGGGAGGTGGAGAATGGCTGGCGGAGTATCGAGGCGGATTTCATGGATGCTGCCAACCTGCATGCCTCTTTGGCCCAGTCTCTTTCCGACGACATCATTGTCCCTTTACGTTCACAAGTAAATATTCCTTCTTTTTCCCTTTATGCTTTATTTTCTAAATTATCCTTCATTATTCACACAACGGACAGCATAAGCGGGGTGTAATTGTAATAGTACAAAATTTGCAAGAACTTGAATTTAATTTAGAGCTGATCAGTGTATAACACTTCAGCAAACGAGTTTCAAGTCTGACTGGTCATCTAATTTGGATGACTCAAATGGAGTGTTTGTGCATGGTGTGAGCAGTCGGGGTTGTTGAGGCAGAAGCGGAGCAGAAGTGTCGTCGAAGCGTGGAAGCAGAGGTGGAGAAAGCAGAGCGCAGCAGTGGAGACGCCCGCCACGCCGCCGCCAAAGCCAAGCGCAGTCTCCACGCACTCGCCAAAGAGGCCGAGAAACTGGAGGCACAGCTTGCCGACGACGCCGCCCGACCCTTCCCCAACAAAACCGAGAAGCAGACCAACAAGGTTCCCCCTTCATCACTCCTCCCCTCACCCAAGTCAAGGTACTGATCATTTCCTAATCCAGGCGAATCATCGACTGGAGAAGCTGGGCGAGGCGACGGTGTCGGGGGAGCGTACGTACGCGGGGTGCGTGGTGGAGGCGGAGAGGGCGCGGGCGGAAGCGTCCGAGTCTCTGGTGGACGCTGCACGTCGCCTGCGAGCCATGGAGCACCAGCGGAGGGCCGTGGTTCAGACTACGCTCGGCAGACTGCGACATCTTTTCACTGCCAACGCCAACGACCTAGCCAAGGCACCAAAGCGACAATGGAGAGGTCTCGGGCAATAAAGGCGATGTTTGTAGGCCACATGCGGGCAGTTGAACAAGCTGGAGGCTGCCATGAGTGCCAATGCAGCGCTGGAGTCTCAGACGGCGCTGACAACCAGTCTTCCGCCGCAGCCACATTTCAAAACCGTCGTCCTGCCCGACTTTTTCGTTAGTTTCCCATTTTCTTTGAGTTTGGGCTTCAGTGGAGGTGTCTTTGACAGTCCTGCTCTTGGTTTGAAAGACAAGCAAGTAGATAAATGTATCAGGTAGGAAAAATGAGGTTGAGCAGGGGTGGGATGCGTTGTAAAAGCGGGTGGTTGAGGGCGAGGAGAGAGTTGTCCTGAACAGAGTCGGTGTATAGGCTGGGACACTCGTCGCGGGACTCAATGGGGCAGGTGGTCTTGAAGTGGAGCTTGAGGGCTGTGGCGGGTGGGATGTAGTGGATCCTGGCCGTTCCGTAGTCCTGTCGGTGCAAAGGGAAGTGGTTGAAGACACTGGCTGCCTTTTCTATCCCCACCAGCGACTTCCCATAGCTGCCAGGAGGGGAGATTTTCCTGCATCCATTTCCGACAGTGAGGGGTAGGTGAATAGGAAAAAAGGAAGTTATAGAGACCTAGAGCGCCAATTATGGCGGAGCATGAAGAGGGAAGACGGAATGGTGGGATCGGGATGGGCAGTGAGGTTGGGGAAGAAGAAGGCATTGGGTGCGGTGAAGGCCACGTGCTCTCCCGCCTCCTGCTCTAGTTGTCTCAGCAGCTGGGAGTAGTTTTTCAGCGGCGGCTTCGGGATGATGATCTGAGGAGAACGGAAGCAGTATTCAAAAGTTTCTGAGAGACAGATGGTGACCTCATCCGTGTCGATGATGAGAAGGTAGCGGTGGGAATGAAGGTGGCGGTAAAGGCAGTCGTTGTAGGGCAGAATTTCATTGCGTCTTTTCTGCTGGCGGTTGCGCCAGATGTAGGCGCTGCGGATGAAGGGAATGTCGGGCGCTTTTCCCGGAAGACTCAGTCCTATTCGCTCCAGCTTTCCCTCTGCCGTTTTTTCATAATGCTGGATCACCTTCTCCACCCGAGGATGAACGGAGTAGGTGTAGAGCTGAATCTCAAAAGATTGGATTGATTGGAAAATATGAATTGGTGCAGATGAATGGGTAAGAGTAGAAAAATAGGGTACTTTAGATGCGCCGAGAAGGTAGGTGGCCTCGATCCACTCCAGGAGGCGCTCTGCTTCGTCCTTCTCTGAGTCCAGTCCTTTGACGCAGACGACGAGCTCCTCTCGTTTGTCAACCATCTTCTCACCCTCCACCGCCCCCCGCCAAATTGGAAGGCTAGCGGGCAAGCTGTCTGGGCATGGCTGCCCTTCAGTTCCCCTCTTTGCTTACTATCTACAGCCATTGGAATGCGGGAGGACAGTGGAGTGTGATGTGGCTAGGAGAAGGGTAGCCGGCGGGGAGAGGGCAGGAGATGAGCCAGGGTGAGTAGAATCGATTGCGAGGGTCCCAGGCCCGTTGCCAGATTTCCCGGTACTCTGCTTCCACGCTCAGCAACAACTCCCCTTCTTCGTTCAGCAGAAAGCAGTAAACAGCATCGCGCAGCCAACGCCTCGCCATTCCCAGCACCTGGAAAAGGAGCAATGAAAACATATTGCAAATGAGAAACTAGGGCAAACCTGAACAACAGCTTGAGCGTTGGGGAAAATGGGGCTGAATCGGCGGTCCATGTAGGCATTGAAAAGGTAGAGTTCCCGCTCCTCTCCGCTCTGGTCGGAAATGCTTAGCCAGTCTCCTGGCTCTTTCCCGCTTGGCCGAGTACCCCAGGGCCCCTGCCACCAACACCTTTGCTTCCTTCAACCCTGCAGCAGTATGCAATCAGGCACTCTGACGCTGCGCAATAACCTGATGGGCTGCTGCGGAATGTCGAGATTCTTGGGCGGCACTTTGCCCAGGCGATGATTGGCCATGAAGTCGAAGACTTCCATCCCAGCCTCCACCGTTTCCTTCAAAACACCACTGGCAATTTAGCGTTGAGGAAGTTTTGCAAAGCAGCTGAGGAGTACATTGAAACTGAGGTCTTCCCGGTGGACTGGCTCCGCGGTTGAGCGAAGGCAAGGCCTGGAGGAAGGTCCGGTAGCAAAGCGGCAGAGGTAGGCTAGCACCAGATTTCCCAATGCCAGACTTAGCCAAGACTGCCAGAAGCAACTTAGCAGTGCACCAGCACGGCGCCGCCACATTCTTCCCTAGACCACTTCACATCACCTCCACCCAGCGCCAGCATAGGCCATCGGAGAGGTGTGGATATGGAGTTGGTCAGGCAGAGAGAAAGAGGCATATGAGGGAGGGTACATAGAAGTGGTGAGTAGGGAAGGGACAGGGCTCAAGGTCAGCCACCCGCAGTGCGCCACTGTTGAGAGGAGCATTGCCCCAGAGTAGAGTTGGCCCCCGAAAGCCCAGCATGGGATTGTCAGGCGGAGGACTTCTCAGTGAAGGTGGACTCGGAGAGGCGGAAGAGTGCCCTCCAGCGTCAGCTTCATCTCATACAATCTCTCCTGGACAAGGAGCGCAAGAGCCAGCATGGTACCTTCACTTCGCATGTCCACTTTCTCTTTACCTTCCCTCTCCTTTCAGGCTTGCAAAGCTTGGCGAGCATCTACGAAACGTCGCCGAAGTTTGCGGATGCCTCGGCGCGCTCCTCTGTTCGGAACAAACTCTGCGATGTCAATCCTTCCTTTCCCATTCCTGCTGCCATGCCCGACAAACAATGAAGGAGCCATGCAGACGAGTGAGTTGATCCGTATGCTGGAATATGCGGAGCAGAAAGTGAGACGAGCGCTGGGCAGTCTGGACAGCAGACGATTCCCCGCCCCAGCCTCCCACCCACTCTCACAGTTCCAGCACCGCCAAAAGGACAAGGCCGTTTGCCTCTCCTCTCCCTCTCTCTCTCCACTCCCCACCTCCTCCTCACTGGTAGAGGGGCCTGCAGGGACTCTGGGAGACGCGACTTCGGCTGCCCCTTTCGCCAGAAGAAGGTCTAGTGGGGGCGCTGACAGAGACATCAGCCACCCTGAGCGAGTGGCCGGAGCCTCCGCCGCCGCTGCCCCCCACCACCAAGCCCCCGAGCACTCCTTGTCCCAGCCCCGGCTACCGAAAGACCAGCCCTCTGGAGCCAAGTAGGGAAGAGACAGGTGGGGTCTCTGGGGATTAATGGAAGTAGGGCTTGAAGTCTACGAAGCGGTGAGCGACCCAGCCTGTCTACCGGGTCCCACCAAGGTGGAGATTGGGGGCTCAACTGGGGAGCAGGAGGAGGATGAGGAGGACAGCAGCGAGGCTTTCGACACAGACTCCTTCAGAGAGCCCATCTACGCCACTGCCCTTTACGACTTCCAGCCTCAGCACCCTGATGAGGTGAGAGGCATGAGATGATCTACAGAAGGTAGTGTGTGAAGGAGAAGATGTTTGTGAGATGGAACTGCGAGCGGGTGAGCGTGTGCAGATAGTGGCTCAGCGGAGCGAGGATTGGTGGGAGGGGCAGGACGAGAACGGGATCATCGGCCTCTTTCCCGTTAACTACGTTTCCTTACACCCCTCCTAGTCCACGCCCGCCACACTTCTGCTGAAACTATTCGTGAACATCATACTGCGATTCTTTTTCCCATGTTTGGATGAATAGTAGAAAAACCTTTGTGATATTAATTGTCGTTTTTTCGTTTCTGTACCAAAATTTGCCATTGGTGTGATTTTGAGCCCAAGAGAATACTTTCGACTAAAACGAAGAAATGCGATGCCCAACAACAAAGTTTTGTCATAACTCTACATGCAAAATGCAGGCTTTAAAGCATCGAAAAGGTCTTCTACAGTTTGCCTTTTAAAATTCATTGTTGCTACTTAAGAAGCAATGTACGAGAGGAGCAAGGGTGGTTGCATCCGATTTTTTAGAACTCGTTTTTTCGATCGGTTTTTGAAAATACATAACATTTTAAGATATTTCACCAAGTGGAACCTGATATTGATCTGCATATGGCTCGCAATGAGCTTGAACAATTTTGCTGGTCAGCCTTGTATGCAACACAATGATGTGTCAGGTTTGAGCACAATTTATGAATCTGAGCTCAAGCAAACTATGGACTTATGGGTATCAAATTGAAGCTAAAAGCCTTCCAAAAACGATGGTGATCCTTGATTTGAGAAATCGGTTAATCAAAATCTGAAAATTTGAAAAAGATGCGGAAAACCTAAATTTTGTCCAATTTTGGGCAATCAAAAAAAACTTTTTACTCAAAATTTTCGTTCAAAGTTACATAAACGGTGCCCATAGGCGTTTTTCCCATAAAATTCTGGTCCAGATGGCAGTGTTAGAATATGAAAAATGGGGTGAGCAAACTGGAGAATTTTCAGTTTTATGGTAGCCACTCAGGATTTGGGCCTATGCTATAACATAGGAGAAAAATTAGGTAAAAAATTTTGGTCTCCAAAATAGGCTTTTCTGCCATAAATTATTTCTTTGGGCCCATCTGCTGTTCTCTATGCAATAAAAATTGCCAAAAAAGATATTTACATCAAAATTTTAAATAATTTTATATACCAATACTATCTGGAATATATAGTCTGAAGATATGCAAAAATTTCACTTTTTCAGAGAAAAAAACTGCATAGAGAACAGCAGATGGGCCCAAAGAAATAATTTATGGCAGAAAAGCCTATTTTGGAGACCAAAATTTTTTACCTAATTTTTCTCCTATGTTATAGCATAGGCCCAAATCCTGAGTGGCTACCATAAAACTGAAAATTCTCCAGTTTGCTCACCCCATTTTTCATATTCTAACACTGCCATCTGGACCAGAATTTTATGGGAAAAACGCCTATGGGCACCGTTTATGTACACTTTGAACAAAAATTTTGAGTAAAAAGTTTTTTTTGATTGCCCAAAATTGGACAAAATTTAGGTTTTCCGCATCTTTTTCAAATTTTCAGCTTTTGATTAACCGATTTCTCAAATCAAGGATCACCATCGTTTTTGGTAGGCTTTTAGCTTCAATTTGATACCCATAAGTCCATAGTTTGCTTGAGCTCAGATTCATAAATTGTGCTCAAACCTGACACATCATTGTGTTGCATACAAGGCTGACCAGCAAAATTGTTCAAGCTCATTGCGAGCCATATGCTGATCAATATCAGGTTCCACTTGGTGAAATATCTTAAAATGTTATGTATTTTCAAAAACCGATCGAAAAAATTGGTTCTAAAAAATCGGATGCAACCCCTTTCCAATGACCTTGCTTCTCTCAGAAAATGCTTCTTAAGTCTAAGCTGTGCTGAATAGTGCAAAATTAATAGGTCATCCATATTTTGCCACGTCACCTTATTTTGATGCTGTCATTTGAAAATAAAAAATGTAAGAACATTTATTATAAGAATATTTTGAGCTCAACTTTAGGGGATTTTAATATTATCATGCTTCACCAGAAAATTTCGCATCGGTCAAACTTTTAATGCTACAAATATTCCCACATTACATTGGGACAGTTCTATTTAGAAGCCTAATTTAAACATGTCCACAGCCATAATCATTCACACATTGTTTTGTAAATTTTTAACACTTATCATAATAAGAATTTTTATACTTTTTCTATTTTGCCGATGCTTTAACGTTGTTGCTAAATGTAGGCAGGCTTCAGTTTCGTATCCTTCATAGGTTATACATTTTGATAGCCAGTACAAATTTTTCTTTATGCCTTGTGGTATTTTTCTTCCATTGTGTTTATTTCTGACGCCCTTACAACTGCGTGGTTTGTTGATTGAAGGAAAATGCTGAATGTTCAGAGCCGTTCAACAGCGTCAGCCCCCGCTGAAATTTCAACCTCCTCCAAAGTAGATGCTGGGTAATTTGAATAGGCGGGTTTTCGGAATAGTGCAATGTCATTAAAATGGTTTCACGCCTCGCGCATTTTGTCTGCCGCCTAGCTCGCTTGCCACACTCACTTCAGAGAAAGAATTAGTTTGACCGTGGCTGGCTGTAGTTGTAGACTCCTAAAAGAAGAAGGACTTGTGCAGCGAAGAATGACGGACAGTCACTACGCTCTACAGGCCGTTCAAGCCGGTGCCCTCGCCGTAGCCATCAAAGGTTCTCTTCACTTCCTCCTCCATCCCCACCCACATCTATCCATCCCCTACTCCACTCCAGCCAAGGACGGAGTCGTCCTGGCCACCGAGCACAAAATGCCTAACATCCTCTGCGTCGCCGACTCCATTCGCAAGGTGGAGAAGATCAACGACTACATCGGCTTCACCTACGCCGGCATGGACCCCGACTTTCACGCCCTCGTCCAAAATGTTCCTCCCTCCTCCATCATTCTCCTCACCCTCCCCTTCCTCCCTCCCTCTCTTCCTCACTGGCACCAGTTGACAGGCGCGCCAGATTGCCATGAAATACAAGATGACCTCCGGCGTG
Organism: Ptycholaimellus sp. GST1_10; assembly: GCA_030248095.1. Lineage (NCBI taxonomy): Eukaryota > Metazoa > Nematoda > Chromadorea > Chromadorida > Chromadoridae > Ptycholaimellus > Ptycholaimellus sp. GST1_10. The sequence continues at coordinate 106,946 of JASANA010011366.1, forward strand.
GACATTCCCCCCGCACAGCTCGTCGAGCGCATCGCCAGCGTCTTCCAGGTTTCTTCCCTTCTTTTCATCATCCCTCACTTTCATCATCCCACCCTCCCCCCTCCACCCTCCCTCCTTACCCGTACACTCCTTCAAGTCCACTACACGAATAGGAGAAGACGCAGTCGGGCGGTGTGCGTCCCTTCGGCGTCAGTCTCCTCATCGGTGGCTGGGATGCAGAGGGGAAGACGCCCAAGCTCTTCCTGTGCGACCCCTTCGGCTCCTTCTTCCGCTGGAAGGTTTTCCTTCCCTCCTTTCAAGCCTCTTCTCTAGACTCCTTCTGGCCAACCTCAGGCTACGGCTCTGGGGAAAAACTCAGTAAACGCCAAAACGTTTCTGGAGAAGCGCTACGCGGAGACGCTGCAGTTGGACGACGCCATTCACCTGGCTCTTCTCACGATCAAGGTTTCCCCTTCCTCACCTCCCCTCCCCTGCCTCCCACCTTTACAGCCCCTTGCAGCAATCATTCGACGTTGCCATGAGCGAGGACAACGTTCAGTTGGCCATCATCTCCAAAGATGGGTCTGCTGACTCTTCTCTTTTTTCATTCTCTTATTCCTATCCGCTAATTTTAGTTATCGCTTGGTCAAGCGAGAAGAGGTTCGCGATCATCTGGGTAGCCTCTGATATTCTTTCTCTTCCACATTTTTTTCATGTGAGAGTCGACTTCATTTGTTTTCCGGTGTATTTTCTTTTTTGTGCCATTTGTTTCTCATCCAGATGGCAAGGTGCGCTAAATGCAATCAGTCCTAGTAAAAAAGCCTCCAGAGCTCGCCTACCCCCCTAACCACAGCGCCTGAATATCGAACACAGAGGATGAGAAATGTGATGGTGAACGTGTATGCCAAAAAGCAATAAATGGAAAACTAAAATGAGAAAAATTATAATACGCATGATGAAGTGCCCGCTGCAATGTTTGACCTAGGCAGGCGCAGGATACATTTCATAATAGTTGTTTCAGTCATTAAAACATTGATTTTTGCGCGGCCGAATGCCGCCTGCCGCGGAGGGCAGGGCAGTCAGAGCTCCGTAGGCCGGAGGGCATGGGTGCGGAGGCCCCGGAGCGTAGCCTAGCATGCGAAGCATGCTAGGCGAAGCGTAGGGGCCGTAGCACCCGTGCCCGGAGGCCGGAGGAGCTCTGGCGCCCTGCCCCGAAGCGGCGGGCGGCCAAGACCAGCTTAACCAGTTACCTCATTTTTGCGTCCGTCTTTCCGCATATATATATATCCAGTATATGAATGCTAGGCCTTGTCCGTTATGAAGGCACGCGGTGCAGTCCCAATTCTGCATTTTTGGCGTTTAAATGATGTTTAAAGGGTAAAACGGGGCTGCCTAACTTGATCCAGAGGTGCATGGAATTGCAAAAATTTGTTTTTAATATCGAAAATGGCAATTTTGTTAAATTTTAGGTCATTTTTCGGGCATTCAGAATCTGCGCAGTTTTGCCAGATACTGAACGAAGTAAGTTTTCAGAGATTCTTAAAGAAGGCCAGTGGGCCAAGGCACGCGGCGCAGTCCTACATTTTAGGCATTTACATGATGCATTTAGGGTAATTCAGGGCTGCCGAAACTCAATCAGAACTCCCCCAGGTTGCAAAATTTGTCTTTATACCTCGAAATTTTCAAATTTGTGCGATTTTAGGCCATTTTTCGGGCATTATGAATCTGCGCAATTCAGCCAGTTATCCAACAAATTAAGGTTTCAGGCATTTTTAAATACGGATTCGTTTCGCACAGTGAATCACTTCACAGTAACACTTCAATGCATTGGATGCAAATAGTATAATAGAATATGCTGAAATGCATTGGATGCAAATAGAATAATAGAATATGCAGAAATATGAAGCTTGATTAGAATAAGTAGTTAGATTTTTCCTACTCTTGAAAGGAGCGATTTTTGATTAATTGCGGAAGGCTACTTGCAGACTTCCTGTTTCCATTGATTTCGTTAGAATTTCAGTTCAAAGATATCCATTACCTTCAGAAATTGTTCATTCAATGGAACAGAATCGATCAGAACAAAAATTACAAATACTGGAATGGCTGAAAATTAACTGACACTTTGTAATGAGAAGAATGAATCAATAATTAAAAGGACCAAAAAAAATTAATATACGGCATGGGCATACAAAACGATGTATATAAAATTTAAATTTTGCACCAACACGACCTATTAAAAATATGAAAGCAGAAAAAGTGAAAACAAAATTATTCTAATTCGAATGACAGATAGTATTACAAATTTCTGGATATTACTCAACTATCAAATGAGAATATGTTTGGTGCAATTAAATTTTGTCAAAACTCGGAAATGAACCATAAATATATCATAAATTAATAAAACCATAAATAGAAAAACCACTTTAGATAGCCATTTTCAGCCAAACTATGTTTGAAAATACCTGTTGATCAAACCCTTCGATTCATGGTGATTGAATTTTCATTCCAAGTTAGAATTACTTTGAAATAAATTTGAAATAAATAATAGGAAAACCAATATGCCCAGATCGCAAAAATTATGACCTGTTAAAAATATACTAACAATAAAAGTAAAGACTATCCAAATACAAAATTCCAAAGAAATCCATAGAATATCCAAAGAAATTTACATTGATCAGAAAATGCACAGTATAATTAACGAAAGCAGATAAAAACCAGAACACCCCTCGAAATTTCTGAAGAACTGCATGAGCACTTTAACAAGCCTAAGTCTAAAGCACTTTAACAAATGGCCAAAAATTATGATGTGCGCCGCAGGCCCTCCCAACCTAGTCCAGTATATGAATGCTAGGCCTTGTCTGTTATGAAGGCACGCGGTGCATTCGCAAATTCGCCTTTTTGCAGTTTTAAAGGTGTTTAAAGGGTAAATCGGGGCTGCCTAAATTGATCCAGGGGTGCATGGAATTGCAAAAATTTGTTTTTAATATCGAAAATGGCAATTTTGTTAAATTTTAGGTCATTTTTCGGGCATTGCAAATCTGCGCAGTTTGGCCAGTTACCTGACGAATTGAGGTTTCAGGGATACTTAAACAAGACAGTGACCACATTGATGAACAGCTTATATTCAGCACATTTGACGAAGTCATTTTGAATTCCTCTGGAATGAGATGCTTCAATTTCAAATTTGCTGAATGTGGGATGGCCGATATCGGCGTTCATGCCTGCCGTGATAATTTCAGTGCTGCTTTCTAGGCGTAATTAAATCGGGGCTGCCTAACTTGATCCAGGGGTGCATGGAATTGCAAAAATTTGTTTTGAATATCGAAAATGGCAATTTTCTTCAAATTTAGGTCATTTTTAAGACATTTCAAATCTGCGCAGTTAGGGCACATACCCAACGAAGTAAGATTACAGGGACTTTTATTGAAGGCAGTGTGCACTTTGATAAACAGCTCACATTCAGCACGTTTGACGTAGCCCTTTTGAATCGATCTGGAATGAGATGCTTCAGTTTCAAATTTGCTGAATGTGGGATGGCCGATATTGGTGTCCATGCCGGCTTTGATAATTTCAGTGCCGCTTCCTAGGCAGAATTGTAAGAGATTTGGTGTAAGAAAAATTTACATCGCATTAAAGCAACGTTTCATGAACAGGACTAAAGACTGAAACTAAAATCTAAACAATTGAAAGGAAGCTCTGCTTTGCAGTTTATAGATTATTTTCTTAATTGATAATTTTATATTTTTCAATCAATTAATCGATTCACGCTTAAATTTAACTGGAAATGGCAGGTACTGAAATGAATAAATACATTAAATTATTATTCAGTTATTCTTGAACTCTTATACTCAAACCGGTTGCAAACCGCTATGCAAAGATTAAGGTTTCAATTCAAATTGGATTGTCTTTGAAAAAACAAAACATGAAAAGAAACAATGTGTTCAAAAACTCAAAAGTCGCAGCCAAGTTGAGTACCTAAGAAAGTAATGACATTTAAAAGTCCAAACAAGGAATTAACAAAATCTAAAAATAAAAAAAACAAAATCTAAAATAAATATGAAAACTAATGATTGCCTGGTCGAAAAATATCAATTTGGCTGTTAAAAAATATCAAAATGCCAGATAAAGTAAAAATAAAAAGATGTCGATGAGATGCAACGTAATAATTAAAATGAAATTTTGCTAAAACAATAATTTTATGAAAAGAATATCTAAAATGGTTACGTATCTAAATACCCATGAAGTGGCGAAGCTAAACTAACTAAAATTAATAATTAATTGCTAAAATTATTTTGATGTGCGCCGCAGGCCCTCCCAACCTAGTCCAGTATATGAAAGCTAAGCCTTGTCCGTTATGAAGGCATGCGGTGCAGTCCCAATTCAGCAGTTGCAGTGGAAGTAAAGACATTTTTGGGTAAATCGGGGTCGAAAAAGCCGATTTTGTTTGCATCAGCTTGCCCTGATCACGGGAATGTGCTTAAAACGTCAAAAATGTGAGTTTTTTCAATGTTTTGCATCTGCGCACTTTTGTGCGGCTACCCCATTGGGCGATATTGCACTCAATAAACAAGTTCTCATGCAGGTGGCCTTATTGACGCCCCACTTTGGCAACCTAACCCCACTCGGGTTGGGTGCCTAATCTTTGAAGTCCCTCGAGGACAGCCAGGTGGTTGCTGTTGCATTCATTTGGTGTGGCTGTAATTTGGTCACTGGATGGGGTGGGTTTTCAAAAGAGTCAAAAGACCAAAAGAGAGGCAGATGCATGAAAAAAGCTGAGCACCCGTGTAGCGGGACCCATGCAGCCCAAATACACAAATTGGCTTTGAATTAGCTAACCAGAATATGTTTTTGGCAGCTTGCTCCAATCACGGGAATGTGCTTAAAACATCAAAAGTTTGGGTAAAATGATCATTTTGGAAGGTTTTTCGGATACGGCTTGTGACAGGAAGCGAATTTTGACAAACGGTTTTGCGCATTCGTTAGGTAATTAAATTACGCAAAAAATGGCGTTGGAATTTTTGAAATCCATTGATAATTGGCTGAGTTACAGCCAATACAAAGCCAAGCCAAAATGACCAGTTTGGGCTTTACTAGCGGCCTACTCAAGTCTGCCATGTTTCAGTGAAAATGTAAGTAAACGGATTAACAATTGGTAGCTGTGCTTGAAAGCTGCACTTATTTTTGACATGTCTGGAGTTGTCGATGTGCGCCGCAGGCCTCTCCCAACCTAGTCCAGAATATGAATGCTAAGCCTTGTCCGTTATGGATGCACTCGGTGCATTCGCAAATTCGCCTTTTTGCAGTTTTAAAGGTGTTTAAAGGGTAAATCGGGGCTGCCTAACTTGATCCAGGGGTGCATGGAATTGCAAAAATTAGTTTTTAATATCGAAAATGGCAATTTTGTTAAATTTTAGGCCATTTTTCGGGCATTGTAAATCTGCGCAGTTTTGCCAGATACCCAACGAAGTAAGGTTACGGGGACTCTTAAACAAGGCAGTGAGTACAGCAAAATACAACTACCCATGCACTTGGATGTTGAGCGCACATCAAGCGCATTTGTTTAATCTGGAATGAATGAAGCTTGATTGTGAACAATTATTTGAATATCTGAAAGTTGGAAGTGCCAATTGCGAAATTCATGCTTGCATTTTCAGTAGAAATATTAGTGCACTATTCTAAACAAAGCATTTATTGCTCATTAAAACTATGAAGCTTCAAAGCGGCGCTGAACAGTAAAGCAAAGTAATTTAAACGAAATTAATTTGCTTTGTAAACTTGATGGATTAATTGTAATCGTTTTAGTTATTTTTGATTATTATTATTTTTAACTACTTTATTTTGTTTTTATACCTCGAAAATGGCAAATTTGTTCAATTTCAGGTCATTTTTCGGGCATTGCGAATCTGCGCAGTTTGCTCAAGTACCCAACAAAGTAAGTTTTCAGAGCTTCTTAAAGGTGGTAATGAGTACAGCGAATCACAACTACCCATCCACTTGGATTTAACACATCCAAGTGGATCGGCACAACATTTGGCACATTTGACTAATCTGGAAGAATGAAGCTTGATTGTGAAGCATTATTTGAATTTTTTAACATGAGAAGGGCCAATTGCGAAATAAGTGCCAAAATTTTCAGGTGCAATTTCAGAGCACTTTTCTGTGCAAAGCAATTACTGCACATTAAACCTATGTAGCTTCAAAGTGGCGCTGAATAAGTAATTCAAAGTAATTTAAACAAAATTAAACTTTTCTTTGGAAACTTGATGGATGTAAACGTTTTGGTTATTTATTAATTAATCGTTTTTTAATTAACTAATAATTGTAAGCATAGATTTAGCTGAAAACGGTAATTAAATACAAAATCAATTAAATAAATTTAATTAAAATTTTATTTATTTTTAAAATATTTCAAATGCTACCCAAACCGATTGCTTTTTTTCGACTACTTTTTATTCAAGTTGGAATGTCTTTGAAAAACCAAAGAACCTTGAGCAAAGAATCATTACCACTTAAAATTTCTGAAAAAAAGATACTCATAAAATAATTTGACTAAAATGCGATCTAGAAAAACCCGAAGAAAAGTGATGTGCGCCGCAGGCCTCTCCCAACCTAGTCCAGATTATAAAAGCTAGGCCTTGTCCGTCACGTCATCATGCCGTGCAGTGCGAATACAGCATCTTTTGACATAAAAACAACTTTTCTGGGTAAAACTGGGTCGAAAAAGCTGAAAATCATGGCTACAGCTTGATCCAATCACGGGAATGTGCTTAAAACATCAAGTGTTTGGGTAAAATGGTCATTTTGGAGGGTTTTTCGGATGCTGTTTTTGACTGGATTTGAATTTTGCAATGCAAATATATGCATTCGAAAGGTATTTATTTTATCTTCAAAATGGCGTTGGAATTTTTAAAATCGTTTGAGAATTGGCTGAGATACAGCTAAAACAAATTTTAGCTAATAAGCCATTCTGGCGGCCTACCCAGGCCTCCAATGTTTCAGTGGATTTTCAAATAGGCTATGACAGGACAACTATATTTGTCTCCTGCATAGCTAGCTGGCTTGGTTTTGGCATGTCTGGAGTTGCCAATGTGCGCTGCAGGCCCATACCATAATCAAGCCGAAAATCATGGCTACAGCTTGATCTGAGCACGAGAATGTGCTTAAAACATCAAAAATGTGAGTTTTTTCAATGTTTCGCATCTGCGCAGTTTTGTGCAGCTATCCTATTTGGCAATATTTCACTCCTTAAACATAATTTTCGAAACTATTTGGGTATTTCGGCACAGCTCAATTTGAATCAGAGGTGCATTGGTTTGCCAGATGCCTTATAATATGTCAAAAATGGCAAATTTGTGCGATGCAGTTGTACATGCAGCGAAAATGATGAAGGGCATATTGCTGATTTCATGCTTTAGTTGATTTAGTCCGAATTTTAAATGCAAAGATATCCAAAAAGTTGTTTCTTTAGAACATAAACATTGAATGGAGCAGAATCGATGAGAACAAAATAAATGTCAAATAATGGAATGGCTGAAAATGAATTTTACCTCACACTTTAAAAACCATAAATTTCAATATACAGCAAAGGTATTAAAACCGAAATACAACAAACTTAAATTTTGCACCATTGATACATATTTAAAAAAATTGAAAAGAAGGAATATGTCAACAACTAAAATAAAAACAAAAATTATTCGAATTTGAATGACAAATGGTGCTTCAAATTTCTGGATATTACTTTCAAGCATTTGTCTGTTAAATGAAAATATTTTTGAGGCACACAATTAAGTTTAAAAATAGAATAAAAACTCGAAAATGAACCATAAATAAACCATAAATTAATAAAAAATGAAAAATAAGTTGAAAAAAGCGAAGTCGATCAAACCATTCACTTTATTCATGGTGATTGAATTTTTTCATTCCAAGACACAATTTCTTTGATGTAAATTTGCATAAACAGGAAAACCAATATGCTCCAATCGCACACATTCTGACCTACTAAAATATACTAACATTTAAAAAGATGGAATTCACATAATCTTAAAAAATATAAATAATCCATAAGAAATTGCAAAAAATTATGATGTGCGCCGCAGGCCTCTCCCAACCTAGTCCATATATATAATAGTAGAGCCTGTCCTGTGGGTAATCATGGGGCGCGCCATGAGGGTAGCTTCCTGTGAGAAGGTGAAGATGTTTTTGGGTAAAATGGGGTCAAAGAACACGATTTTGAGGGGAACAGCTTGCCTCGATCACGGGAATGTGCTTAAAACATTGAAAATGTGAGATTTTTCAATGTTTTCCAACTGCGCAGTTTTGAAAGCTACTCAATTGGGCCAGATTTCAGTCATTACACATAAATTTTCAGAGCAATTTGGCAAAGCAGACTATTTCTTTGGCAACCTAACCTTACTTGTGTTGGCTGCCTAATTTTTGAAGTCCTTCGAGGACAGCCATGTGTTCTATTCACTTGGTGTGGCTGTAATTTGGCCACTGGGTGGGAGTTTCAAAAAGAGTCGGTAGACCATGAAAAGAGGCTAATGCATGAAAATAGCTAAGCACCCGTGTAGCGGGACCCATGCAGCCCACACCATCGTAATTTGGCCACTTTCTATGTAGTTTCAAATTAGTTCAGAAACGGGTGACATACAGCTTCTCAAAATTTAATAAAAACCCTGTTGGCGGCCTAGACAGACCTCAAATGGCTCCCTTTGAGTAGGCAAAGGTGCGGTATCCGGATTGACCGCGTACGGCCGCGCAAAAATTGGCCGCGCACTTGTTACTTTATTTTGTGGAAGACTTTGCTGTCAGCAGAGTTGCAGAAGACAATTAAACGCGCGCTTGTCAAGGTACCTTGAACTGCGCAGACCTGTCCATGTCAGGCTAATTCGCCCAACTCGGCTAATAAGAAAAGTATCTGGTTGAAGCTGAGCCAGGATATACCGGTAGTACTTTTGCACTTGAGTGGTTAAACATACTAATTGCTAACATGGCATTAATGAGAAGTATCATGCATGAACTCCGATTGCTTTATCGTTAACTGCCTGGCTTCTTCATCCTGAACTTGCTCCCACACTGCCTCTGCTACTCTTGATGATGACGGTAGAAATACCCTGTACAATTTCCAGGTTAGGAAAATAGTTGCACCTTTCAGTTAAACTTAGGCCAATAGCCGGCAGGTTTCTTTGTCCTGGGTCGGATGAACCTGTGAGCCCGCTTTCCAAACCATTGAGGAAGTTCGGGTCCTCGGCAATTAGGGCAGCTGGCAGTTTCCAGGTGGCGAATAGCTTCAGCCACCACAATTGAATCTGGTCTGCTGGTCAGCAAAATTGGTCTATGATTTATAAACCTGCTTCAAGCAATAGCTCTACTCTAGGGCAGATACCTGAGACAGCTGATACGCCGTGCTTCTTCCCGACAATGACCAGTCTCCCACTCTGGAAAACGTAGGGCCAGTGCCTCATCTAGGCGGCGAAAGTGCTTGTTTTGCTTGTCTGCTCGCTTAGGCCCTGACACATTCTCCAGCCCTCCTATACTTGACGCAGGCACTACTTCAGTTTCACTAGCTTTTCTTTCGGCACTAGCCATTCTGCAAATTATTGAAAATTCCAGTCTAAGCAGAGGTCAAATTGCATTTAACGCGTGCATATCAGGACTTTACACTGCGTTGAGTCTCCATCTCTCTCAGCATAGACACAGCAGGCAAAATTCAAAACAAACTGCCTTGGCTGTTCACGACGGAAGCAAATGTAATGTGTCAACTCTTATGCTCACAAGTGTTGCTGCATGTTTCATCTAAGAACTAACACTACTCCAGCCTGTGGACAACATCTGCACTGCCATTGAACTGCTTGCGGACTAGTGATCAACGTGAACCATAGCTTCTTGACAGGCGAATGTAGTCATAGACTTTGGCAGAATGTAAAAGCGTGAAAACGCCTTTGTGTTCCGCCTTAGACGCAGGTTTCCCTTCCCCTAGGCAGAGGCCCACAAGACACGGTGTTCCTTCTCACTTTGAATGTGCGCGTTAAACTGCATCCCACCATGCCTCATTTTGATTGGCTAACGTACAAACCAGCCGTTCCGGTAACTAAAATTATCCTGTAATTTTGCAATTCTTTTTCCTCAGAAAACATTGCAAAGGAGTTTTTTGAAAAGAAAATATTTTGAACATTACACATATTAAAACCCAACATTTTTGTAATTTGTAACATGACAGAGTAGCACAATAAATTAGTCAACTACTTTGAAAGTTCAAATTGCTTCGTTGATACCAATTCATTGCTACATAAAAAAAGATGAAAAGTGAATCTTGGAACCATTTCAATCATTTTATATAATTTTATCCAAATTACTTATACCTCGTTGCCCAATTTCTTCATTCCCAATCAGGGTCATATCGAAGCCGTTTCATGAGCTGGCATGCGTAAGCACTTAAGCATGAGTGCAATAACTGACCTGAGATTTCTTATTATGGACGGCAGAAGACGATCAAATGTCTGCGTTAAATTTATACTACTTCAACACGAATTAAAGGTACTTCAGTTTTTTAAATTATGTAAGCTTCCTACCTCAAATTTATAGTTGTCTTTAATCAAAATGTAGTTTGCCTCAGCGCATTAGAGCAATAAGTGATCTGGCTTTCCACTTTTCCATTCGCAATTCGCTGTTTTGGTGGTCGTCTTTACGCAAAGTTGTCACTGATCCACCTCAAAAGGAGCCCTAGCTTATAGTCGGGTCCTTGCGATGGTGCGTTTAGTAACTTCTTGCTTTATCCGCATGCCAATATTGCCAACCAACAACACGTAAGTACTGACATTACTTTTTCCAGCTCTTATGCATAGTTGCACCAGAATTTATCGCATACTTGATATTCACGCATCGAGCAGTAAGCAAGCCATAAAATTGGTTTTTATTAGTGATTTTAATAAGTGTTGATAAATTTAGCACAATGACCTACAAATCTTTCTTGCTGCTGCTATAATGCTTTTTTAAATTTTTAAGTTATTTGAAGCTATGGAGCGGATTGTTACTGTGAGCAAGCGCATACGGCACGTTCGGGAAGCCATTTTTGGTGGAATTTCCTTACACCAGCTGGCCGATTTACACTGCCACCACCGCTCCCTTGCCGAACTTTCGGCATCCGCTATGCGCAAGATTACATTTTCGCCCACCGTTTGAACCCTTTCTCTACATTGCATTTTTCTTCACTAAACTTGTTAAGTCAATTATCGCTTTTTAACCCCCCCCTGTTTTTCCATAGGAAAACAGCGACTTTGAAACGGCTGCTTTGGCCTTCGCACAGTTCCTCTCCAAGTACACCTTCACACGCCTGCGAAATCTTCACTTAACCGGCTACGATATGTACGTCTTTTGCAATCAATCTCATTTTTTGTAATTCATTCAGCTAGGATTTTGGAGGAAAATTAAATAAATTATTTTTGTTTAATTTTTTGAATGACATTTGGTGTCGCTGCTTTATATAGGTATAGATATATAGATTTTGCATTAATAAATTGTTGAATAAAACTTTCAATGGACCTTTCTTGCTTTTCTTAAAATCTGCTCTTCATACCCAGACTTTAATGTTGTACGTCGAATTTAAGGGAGGGCTGGTACTGTGCCTTGGCGGATGCGCTGGGCAACATGCCCAGTCTGCAGCGCCTTGAGTTGCATACCCAGACGGCTTTCTGCCTGCCGATGCTCCACCTGCGCACCACTTCCATCCGCCACATCTTCGTCCCGCGCTGCAACCTCAACCCCGACGACTTCCCTGCCGCTCTCGAGAGCCTACACATGGACCTGAACTTCGCAGACACTCCTGCTTTGTCTCCCACTTTTCTCACCCGCCTTCCTAATGTTCATTCCTTCAATCCTGCAATCTGCACTATAGGAAAAGGTTTTCTAGCTGGCCCACATGACACTCTACCGCCTTCGCTCTCCGACTATTCTACGTTCTCTTCTGGAGCAAACCTTGAGCTCCGGTCGCTCTTTCTCCATTCGCCTCATCGACGACGGCGATCAGGGCGACATATTCAAAGGACCAACCGCTGCAACTGTTCTCACCCCATTCTTTTCCGAATCATATCACACCATCTGCGCATTCCAGAATTGCCGAGATTTCTTGGAGACTACGCCTGGTTTCCTGGCATCGGGCGGCAAGTGGACAACCTGCAGAGATATGATTTGTTCGCGAGGATATGACAAATACATATTTGAGTGCTCTTTTTTGGCATCCAGTGCCACCTTCCGTCTAGTAGCTTACGAGTTTCCCTTTTGAAACTGCTTTGCGTTTGGCTACTGCCTCAGTTTTCGCAATTAGGCTCAATTACTTTGAAAGGGATAAAAAGAAAGATTAAAGATTTCTTCACAACATTCTGCGGAACTCATTGGGCTAGCACGAGTGAGCATAGCGACAGTCAGCGCCTAGCCACTATTTTCGACCCAGTTGTTTGTTTTCAACTATATTGCTCAATCTTACTCTTGATAGGGCTCTAGCTAATCCTAGATAAATCCAATAGTTCTAATCATTTCAGAATGCAAAAAACCATTTCCCTTTTTCCGAAACTCTTGAGAAACTGTCAATTGCATTCCCGCTATTATTCATGTTTTCCCTTTGTTCCATACATCATTACTTACGCGTTACTGCCATGAGTCGCCGTAGGCGACGGCGAAGCCCAACCTAGTCTTCCATAATATAAAAGCTGAGACGTGTCCGTAGCGTGAACACTTCGCGCAGTCCGAATTCAAGCTGGATCTTGCATATTAGGAGCTTAAAGGGTAAATCTTGGCCGAGGAACACGATGGCGTTATACCCAGCTTGATCCGAGCACGGGAATGTGCTTAAAACATCAATAGTTTGAGTAAAATGGTCATTTTGGAAGGTTTTTCGGGTGTAGTTTTTGACAAGAAGCGAATTTTGACTTACTGTTTCTTGCATTTGGTAGGCAATAAAATTACGCGAAGAATGGCGTTGGAATTTTTAAAATCGGTTGAGAATTGGCTGAGCTACATAGAAAACAAATTTTAGCTAATAAGCCATTATGGCGGCCTACCCAGGCCTCCAATGTTTCAGTGGATAATTAAGTAAGATCTGACAGGACATTTCATTCGGCAGCCTTTGCCTTGCCTAACTGGCTGGCTTGATTAGGGCATGTATGGAGCTGCCAATTTGTGCCGCAGGCCCATACCATACTAGTCTATATATAATGACAGAGCCTGTCCTGTGGGTGGACACGGGGCGCGGCATGGGGGAAGGTTCTGGTGAGGAAGTAAAGATTATTTTGGGTAAATCAGGGTCGAGGAACACGATTTTGAGGGGAAGGGCTTGCCTCGATCACGGGAATGTGCTCAAAACATTGAAAATGTGAGTTTTTCCAATGTTTTGCAACTGCGCAGTTTTGAAAGCTACCCAATTAGGCCAGATTTCAGTCATTAGACATAAATTTTCCACACACTTTGGCTAACCAGATTATTTATTCGGCAAGCCAACCTTACTTGAGGACCGCCAGGTGTTTGCTTCTGCATTCATTTGGTGTGGCTGTAATTTGGCCACTGGGTGGGAGTTCCTAAAAGAGTCGGTAGACCAAGAAAAGAGGCTAATGCATGAAAAAAGCTAAGCACCCGTGTAGCGGGACCCATGCAGCCCAAAAATAATTCCTACAATACATGCACCATACAAATCCACAAAAATTTTGCTTCAATGATTCATTCCAACCCCCAAACCTTGCTGTCATGCGCCATACAAACCCCATCCAAACACTTTGCCTCCATGCTCCATTCCAACCCCCAAACCCTCGCTGTCAAACACCATACAAATCCCCAATCCTTTTGCCTGCATGCTTCATTCCAACCCAAAAACCCATGTTGTCATGCACCATACAAATCCACCAAAATTTTGCTTCCATGATTCATTCCAACCCCCAAACCCTTGCTGTCATGCGCCATACAAACCCCATCCAAACCCTTTGCCTCCATGCTCCATTCCAACCCCCAAACCCTCGCTGTCAAACACCATACAAATCCCCAATGCTTTTGCCTACATGCTTCATTCCAACCCCAAAACCCATGTTGCCATGCACCATACAAACCCAGAAACTCTTTTCCTGTATGACCCATCCAACCCCAAAGCTCTATCCATCATGCGCGATACAAACCCCGAAACCATTGTCTCCATGCTGCTTGGAACCTCCAAAACCAACGCCTCCACGATACACACAAATCCTCAAACCATTGCCTCCATGCTCAATACAAACCCCCAAACCCTTGCCCCCAGCTCCATGCTCCAGACAAACCTACAAATCATTGCATTTATATCAAATAGCATTTATTTTGCTATTAGCCTTGGCATGCTTTTATTTGCTTAATTTGTCATCTGAAGATGGTTTAATTGATATTGTGCTTTTAACTTTGAGTCGCCATAGGCGACGGCGCAGCCCAACCTAGTCTTATATAATATGGGTGATGCCATTTTGGGAGGGGTCTCGGCGCTCCCTGAATTCCTTACTTATAATGGCATATGATAGCTCTATGCATCGGTCTTGAAGAATTATTCAAAATTAATTGGGGGGATCCATGCACGGAAAACGTTGAAAATATGAAACAATCGAAAACATTGTCATTTTTGCGATTTTTGGACAATTTTTGACTTTGGAACTTCATAGCTCCTCCAATTTTCAACATTTACTGTCGGACTTTTTTTTAAATTAAAGCTACAACAGTTCTGCTTAAAATCCATCAATTAGTTTTAAAAGATTTTAGTAAAATATTTGGAAAAAAATGGATTGACTGATGGCAATTTTTCGATTTCTGGCCTACCCAGGAGCCCAATGTTTTTGGAATGATTTAAGTAATTCTTCAAGACAAAGTAATCGCAAGCAAGTTGTGATTTAGGCAAAGTTATTTGCCTCAAATTGACTCTTGATTGAAGATAGAAGCAGAATTGGTAGAAGTTTTTGAATATTTCACATTCATTCCACTAGGACCTTATAATTTGAATTGATTTTCTTATGTCTGTATTGTATTTGTTTGACTGGTGCTTATCATGTTTTCATGCTTGTTATTCATATGAAACGGATTAATGACTGATTCAATATATTTTTTCACTGTATGAAGTTCAATCATGGATATAAATTTAATCTCACAAAAGAAATGCAATTGACCGAAGGGTGGCCGCGCGAAGCGCAGCCACTGACTAATATGACTAGTATATATATATATATATATGTGTGTCCGAGGCCCGTACTCCTCGGTTTTTCAACGAAAATGGCTGATTTTTTGCATGAAGGTCCGTCTAGGCGGTGCCTCGGGACCATTTTTGGCGCTTGGCGTAATTTTTTGAATTTCGCCCAAAACTCAATTTTTTGATGTTTCAAAATACGAAAAATCATAAATCACTGGTTTTTCAATGAAATTTGCTGAATTTTTGCAGGTACTTCCGGCAAAGTAATATCTTGAAGCTGACAAAATGAATTTTTGACATATTAATTATTTATCGATTTATTGTCAAAAACCCAAAATCTTGATGTTTCAAAAATTTGAACATGCATAAGTCTATGGTTTTTCAATGAAATTAGCTGATTTGTGGAATGTACGTCCGAAATAGTAATGTCTTGAAGCTGGTAAGAGAAATATTTGAAATTTTTAGTATTGCTCTATTTATGGTCAAAAACCAAAAATCTTGATGTTTCAAAAATTTGAACATGTATAATTCATGGTTATTCATTGAGATCGGTTGAATTTTGCCATGAATTTTCGTCTAGGTGGTGTCTTGAGGTGAGGCCGCGCATCTTGGCAACAGCCGAGAACACCTTGTTCACTATGCCAAGGTTTGAGTTCGCAAAAAAGGGACAACTTGAAATCTGAATTAGCTATTTTTGTCATTGTTTGACTTGATAAGACCTGACTTTAAAATATAGGCGCGCTGCTTTCGATCTATTCTATATTTCTGAGAACTTGAAAACTTCATATTGTTTTGCAGACAGAAGATACTTTAAAACAGGCCGCGGAGCTACTTGCGATAGCTGATATTACCTTATCGCTATTTCAACGATGTACCCATAAAATTTGTTATCAACATAGGAGCTCAGTTATGCTTTGCTAGGGCAAGCCGGCACTCAATTTGGCCACAACTTGAGAAAATGGGAAATTGAAGAGAAGTGGCTAATAAGGCCTTCCACGTCCTCTTCCCCGAAAGCTGCGCCCAGCACCTCTCTAAAGAGTTGACCTTGACCATAGGAAAGAAAAAGCGGGATGGAAGCAAACCATTGCATGAGCACTACTGCCTCGACTACTGCTGCCTCGACTGACATCGCCTCTCCCGCGTCCCTCAACTCCTCACTTTCAGGCACTGAGGATGGAAGCGGGGCGAAGTACAGAATTGATGAGCGGTTGGGGTTGTTGCTGGTAGGTTGGGGGCTGAGCGATAGGAAGGAGGGCGGTGGCAGGGATGGCACCCTGTTCCCCGCCCAGGTCTGGGAACTCCACCAGCACCAGCTCACCGCTCAGGCCGCGCACCACCGCTGTGTACATCTGCAGCCCTCCTTCATCTCTTGCCTGAAGGAGGACGGGGCAGGTAGGTCGCAACCTTGCCCTGGTAGGCAGGTGCGAGGACGGATTGGCCGATGGAGAATTGTGGAACCCGTTGTCGCTGCTGATTCTGGAAGCGCGGTGGCTTTTCGTATGCCGGCACTTCACCTCAAACCAGTTCGCTATGCTCTTTGTGTAAACTCAGTGAAATATAGCTTAGGGTTGAGTTGAGAGAAAGAGGGAGGTACTGGGAGTGTGCATAGGGCGGGAGGAAGCGGCGTTGAGGTGGAGGCGTTGCATCTGCTGCGTGAGGTCCTGGCCGGGTGCGACGGGAAAGTCCCGTTCTGAGGGTCGGTAGCCGCGATCCACCTCACGCTCCACTCTCATCTCCACTCCCTCCCTCCCACCCCTGCCTCGCCCACCTCCCCTCTCTCCTCTCCCTCTGCTCTCACCCCGACCCCTTCCTCTCCCCCCTCCTCTCTCACCGCCCCTCCCACCGCGGCCCACTCGCCCATCCGATCGACTGTATCCACCAGAGCCTCGCATCTCCTGCTCCACCTCTGGCCTTTCGCTGCCACCATTTCTCATGTCGCCTGAACATGGGATAGGGTATACGAAAAAGGATAAATATGGAGAGTGTCCAACGAGGTGTGACAGTGAGGATTGGTTTGTCAGCGGTCTTGGCGACGAGGAAGTCCAGAAGGGTGGAGGCGGCAGCCGGGGCTGGCTTTTCCTCTTCTCCGCGTCGGGACTCGAAGTTTGGGTCCTGTGTCATTCGCTCAATTTCCCTCCGCCCCACCTTCACTCAGCGATCCCTGCTCACCTTCTCATCCCGGCTGCTGCCCACCGCTGCCTTCTCTCCCCTCCTTTGCCGTCTAGGCGGCGGGGGGTCGTCGTCGTTTCTGGAGGCGGCGGCGACCTTGGCCTCTCGACGCTGCTGGACGAGCTCCTGATTGGGTTTCACGGCCTCCAGCACATCTGCTATCGCTGCCTGCCATCCTCTTTCCTCCTGCCGCAGTCTTTGAGGGGGTGAGGGCTGAGGATTGGGGACTTTGGTGTCGCCGAACTTCTTAGCGGCCCCATGTAAGCCGGCTGTGGCGGCCTTTCGCTCCTCTGCGAATCGCTTCTCCTCTTCCTTGCTCGCCTTGTCCTCATCCTCCTCCCCTTTCTTCCCCATCGATTTGAAGCCGCCTGAGTCAAAGCTCCTTCATGTCAGAGCTGCAAGGCAGGGGGATTGTGTAACCAGTAGGGTTCTTGAGGCCCTGTATCTTGCTGCCGAAGGGAACCCATGGCGGGGGGCCGCCGTCGATGCCGGCATTGCGCGCTCGAAGCTTCGACATGGCCCCCTAAAACAGCTATTCATCACCTGCCTCCCCGTTTCTTGATGGCCTTTGGTACCTGATTGACCTCGAAGCGCTCTGCCAGCTTCTGCACTCGTCCGCCCAGGAGACTCGCATGGCTTCGGTCCAGATGAACCAGGCCTGACTCGATGCTAAGGGTTCCTTTCAGCAGAATCTTGGTCCCCGGCAAAGTTTTGATGCTGGAATAAATGGGAGCATGAAAGGCTGTGTAGAGGAGGGATCGGTGTTGCCTGAGTCCGGGTACAGAGCCGGTGGCATCGAGGCCGGAGGTGGTCTGGTGTCCGTCGGTGAGGAAGACTCGGAGGAGGCGCTTCTCCGCGCCCGAGCTCTGGCCCAGCTCCTCCCGCGCCTTCGGGATTCTCACGTCACGCACCTGAGCAAACACCCCCAATCAATGCCTCCTAGCCCTCCTGAACTGGGGAACCTTGCTGATCTGTAAGACGAGCGGTCCGCTGAGAGTGGCCGCCTGTCTGTCCAGACGCTCTTCCAGCACCGGCAGGCCGAACTCTTTCAGATCACTCTGCAAAGGCCATGCATGGCTAGGAAGGTCAGAGCCTGAGCAGCTCCTACGTCTAGGAGGAAGGCGCGGAGTTTGTCGGGCTTGGCGATGATGGAGCGGTCGGCGTCCTCCAGAAGAGCTTCCAGATGGTCCAGACTCGTCTGCCAGCCCTCCTGGGCCAGCGTCGCGAGGCCATCCATCCCCTTGTCCTTCTTCTGGCACTCAGTCTTCTTTCTCCCCACCCTGCTCCCCCTTCCGACCCCTCGCCCTACAGCTCGTCTTCATTCAGGCTCAGCAACCCAAACTGCGCATTTATTTTCGTCATAATTTGAGCTGAGCAGATTGGCAGGGATGCCGGAGCCTTTGAGCATGCACAGCTTCACAACGCCTCCTTCGGAGGATCAGATTGACCAGCTGGAGTCCGAACTCGGCTGCTCCAGCTACCAAAACGATGAGCTGGTCACTATTCGAGAGCAGAATCCAGATCGTCTTCTATCGGTTGCTAGCTGGATGAATTGGCAGAATGATGGATGATGAAGGAACGATTGAAGCTGGGAGCAGGTCATATCTGGCGAGCGGTGAGATTGTGCTTCCTGGGACCAGCCCAGAGTGAAGAGGCCGTCTTTCCTGACTCTGGCCTGGCGCAAAAAAGAGAGACTACGGCCACCAACTCCATCTGGGCAGCCTGCCAGATATTCCTCCCCTCCATGCATTCACCTCCAAAGAGCATTGGTCGCTCAGCTAGGCTGCGAAAGGAAAGAAAAGAAAGATGAGTATTGAAGAGTGGGCGTGGTGGTCACTGCGATGTGTTTTGCTGCGTCAGTGGCTGCTGAGGGAGCCAAGCGAGGAGCTGCGGCGACACTTGGAGCTGATCAGCGAAAGTATCCGGGATCAATCAGAACTCTTGGACGCCGCCTCCCAAGTGCTGCTCTCTCTGGAGCTCGCCAATGCCCACACCATTTTCTACAATGCAATCTCTTTCCCACTGTTTCTCCAAAATTAGAATTGCATAAATGGCTTTTTGCAGTTCCCAGAAGCAGAGGCTTGTGTAACGAAAGCACTGCAACTGCTCGGCTTCAGCCTGGAATCGCTGGGTGTGCTGGGCAAGCGGACACGCTTCCAGGCTTCTTCAATGCCTCACTAGCTTGGCAGGAGTTGTTATGGGTGTGTGTGTTGGCAGACGAATGAGGTGGCGCAGTTGCTGGTTCGCGGGAGGCGAGAAGGCGTCGGCTTAGCTGATCCTCCCAATGCTCCCAATCACAGCAGCATCAAAGACCTGGCCTTGGGCGACGACACCCTGCTGGAACGCATCCAATACCGGGACAACGTTTCACTGTTTCAGTAGCGGCATAATGGTGCAATGAATGAAGGCGGGTGCAGGCAGAGGAGGAGAGTGGAGTGGAGCTGAGCGGGCTGGAGCAAGGGCTTGTGCTGGCACAGGTGCGTCTGCTCATTCGCAGTCGGCCAGTGGAGGACATCCCCGCTGCCCAGGAGGAACTTCGCCTCCTCCTTCAGCTTTGCCTCCACCAACCCGCCTCCAGGGCCATCCAATTGGCAGCTCTCTTCCTCCGGCACTAGCCCATCCCAAGGCTCATGACTGGGAGGACATAAAAAGGAGTAATTGCAGGACGGAGCGAGAGCGTGTAGAGAAGCGGCGCGTGGAACGAGCGCTGTCCCAGGCTGAGCTCTTGGTCACGGCCTTCTCCGACGCCAGTCCATTATTTGCTGAGCGCGCCTGCAGTCTCTTCTTCGTCGCGGGGCCGCCGTCTCATCAACGAGCCCTGCAGCTACACGCCAGCCTTCTCTTCTCGCTCGGACTCTCTCGAGAAGCTCTTCGTTTGCCCCTCTCCTCTTTACCTCTGCAGGGCAAGAGCATTCTGGGCTTAAAGAACTCTATGAGAAGCTTGAAAGCTGGGATGAGGTCATCGCCTGCTACAAACTTTTGGAGAAGCCCCAGCAGGCCGAGGTCATCCAGAAACATAGAACACTTCTACTCTGATTACAGCTCATTGTTTCAGGTGATTGTGAGAGCACGGTTAGAGGAGAAAGAAAGTCCGGAGCTTTGGTGTGTCCTCGGCGACCTAACTAATTCCAAGGAGTATTACAACAAAGCATGGGCTTTATCAAATGGTTCGACAAAGTGGAATGAAAGATTTCCTTGAATCAGATGGGAATGATTGAGGAAAGTGTGGGCGAGCACAGCGCTCTCTAGGTGACTATTTCTACCTGCAGAAAAATTATGGTCAAGCAATGGAGCACTATCGGCTCAGCCTGGACATTCAGCCTCTCATCTATTCTACCTGGTTCCTTCCATCCCTCCATCTTCTTCAATCATTGTTCTCCAATTTCCTTCTTTCACTGTCGATTAGGACTGAAAAAACTGAAAATAGGAAAAAAATTAAAATTCGTTGGTCGGTAAAAAAATAGCAACTGTTCATCCGCGATAGAAAAAGCCGAGCACCGAAGGGGTCGACCGATTCTGAAGACGCCAATGAAGTCGCCAATTATTAATCACAAAGAAGGGGAAATGCGGTGCTGGTGTGCAGGTATGCTCTGGGCTTCTGCTGCATGGAGCTGAAGGACTACGAAGGGGCCCTCGCAGCCTACCACCGCTGCGTCCGCATTGAGCCTGAGAGCGGGAGCTCCTGGAACAATCTCGCCGCCGCCGCCATCCACGCAGGCCAGCACCACCGCGCCTTCCTCATCCTACAGGTCCTCCTTCTTCCTACACTCATCCAGCAGCATCAACCGCAGTCTCCTTTTAGGATGCGCTGAAGTACAACTACGAAAACTGGAAGGTCTGGGAGAACTACGCCCGCCTCGCGGCCAAGGCCGAGGACTGGGAGCAACTCTGCCGCGCCCTCCACCGACTCATCGACCTCAAGGGACACTACGCCGACCCACAGGTCCTCCCCTCTTCAGCGACCCACACTCTCAGAGAAGCCAAGTACCCCAGTCTGCTCAGATGCTGGAGCTGTTGGTGGCTGGCTGCGAAACAGAAGCCTCAGCTCGGGGCAAGACGAGGGAACTCTTCGCCCGCATGACAGCCAATGGGAGTCTCAAGGATCTGCAGACTCTCCGCCTTCACGCCCTCCTCCTACGACCCCACGCTCAAACGGCCACCGCAGACGACTGCCTCAAGTGAGGGACTTGCTTTGCCTAGAAAAGGTGTGAGGAGGTTGATGCATTTCAGGTTCATCAACGCAGCTCGGAAGGCACACCAGGCGGGCATGGAGAGCAAGGCCTGGGCGGATGGACTGGAGGCATGTGAAGCAGCGGTTGACTGGGCAATGGAATTGGCACAGGCTCAGCTGGCCTTGGCCAATGAAGCCAATCAGTCTTCCGCTCTAGCCCAGAAATCTTCGGCCAGGCTCATGCTGCGGTTTTTGCGCCTTTCTTGCGCTAAGGCATAGAAAAGCTGGGTGTGGACAGGTCTCTGCTGGCTGCCATTCCAAAGCGCTTCACGGCTGAAGAACTGGACTCTGCGTTGGAATTGAAGGAGAAATTGAGCCAATGCGATACCCTAATTCAGCAATCCATGGCCAATTGAAATGAATTCGATAGAATGGAGGCGAATTCATTCATAATTTTTTTAAAAAAAACCAAACATGCAAACATGCCATCAAAACTATGCAATGGAGAAAACAAATTTGTTTTGAACTTCTTCTTGGTTTTTGATAATTCTTTTCCCAGTGTATGGAAATGGTGCTGGAGGATGGAATATTGACTCAGGTGAGCCGCTGCTTTCTTGACTGAACAAGATTATGTCTCGCTGGAAGATTCCAATGCCCAGCCCGGCGTGCATATTTTAGCGCTTCCTACTCCCATCCTCAGCCTCCAATCACCATAGCGCCTTCTTCCCCTCAAAAGCAATGCAACCAGCAATAGTCCTCTTTTTCCTCATTCATTCGGCCGCAGGCTGTCGGTTCAACTTCCAGTGCGAGCATGGCACTGATTGCTTCAATGGCCTCTGTGTCCCAGTCGGTTGGGATGCCCATTTCTTTTCCTTCCTCTAACAGAGTTCTGCCAAGGCTATCGATGTGCTAACGGGGAGCTGGAGAAGGAGTCCGCCTCTCCCTGCGGCTTAGAGGGAGGCTACTTCTGCGAACGCGGTCACAACTGCCCTCGTCCAACCCGCTTCTCTGCCCCGCCAGACCTGGCCTCAGAGCGCTAGGCTTGTAGTGAGGCGCGGGGAAAGGGCGACGATGTGCCGCAATGGAGTGGACGAGGCAGTGCGTGCCTGCATGAACTACAGGCAGTGCCCGCTCGGCTTTGAATGTGAGCGGGGCAATGGGAGCAGCTCAGCCGGGCGCTGTTGCCCCGTCGGTTAGAGCCGGCCGTGTCCTGCTTGCGGCTGGGATAGAGGGGCTTGCTTGCTGAGGTGGGCTGTGCCAGAGCACGCTCAGCTACAGCTACGAGGAGTGCAGGGGGAGCTGGGACTCCTTCAGCTGTCCTTTGGACAGCGACTGTCAGCCTGTGGGCGATTCTTTCTTCTGCTGCCCTGTCGGTCTGCTTTTGCGCTTCCTGGAAAGTTTGGACAGTTTTCTGCTCCTTCTGGCAGAGGGGCCCAAGTGCAAAGACGGCAGTCAGCCACTGCAAGGCTGCGCAGGAGTGGGAGATCCCAGCAGCCGTCTTTGTCCACAGGACTTCCACTGCAGCGCCGAAGGCCTCTGCTGTCCAGGTCCTGCTTTTCTTCACCCGAGAGTGTTTCAGCAAGAGAGTGGCCGAAAGAGGGCTTTAGGCAGCCAAGAGCGAGTGGAAAGCCCGCAGGAGGTCTGCGCCAGCGTTGGAGACGGCGGCAACGGCTTTCTGCCTAACGGTGTCTGCAGCGCAGAGGGAGATAGCTGCCTCCACACTGCTTCCGCCTCCAACTGCACTCGGGGCATCTGCTGCGCCGGTTCTCCTCCTATCCGCCTCTTTCTCGCTTCTCTATCAATTAATTGCTCTAGTTGGATGCGAGGATGGGAGTCAGCCGAGGCCTCCAAAGAACTATCAGAGCCAGGTCTTCTGCTCTGCCAACTCCGACTGCCCCTCAGACCGCCAAGCATTGGCCTGTCGAAACGGGCTCTGTTGCCGTATGCTAGTGGTGTTGTGAGAAGAAAGAAGAGATAGTTTGGGTTTGAGCGGTGAGGAGGTGTTGGAACGGAGTGTTGGCAAATAGGCAGTGCCTCGCTGACAACCAATGTGGCCTCGGCGATGCTTGTCAAGACGGATTCTGCTGTCCAGTTCAAGGTACTCCCACCTTTCCGCTCTCAGAAATATTCTCTGCACGACTTAAGAGAGGGTGTCTGTAAGGGTCAAAAAAAATCATTACTCGCATTTTTGAAAGTTGGCCTCAATCGATGGGCAATATATTGGGATACTTGGCCCTGAAAACCGTTTTAAAAATTTCAGCTTTGCATTAGAGATATGGCCGTTCGTGTGAAATGGGGTCCAAAAATAGGCCAAAATTTCGATTTTTGACATCAACTTTTTCAAACTTTTTCAAATTATCAAACTTCTTTTTCAAAATTTCAAAAGCTCACCTTTTTCTGAGCATTTAGGCAACATTTTTACATGCCCTTGACCTATAGCGACATGATTTGGATGGCCGTTACAAAGGTGTAAACCGAAAATTGACGAAAATTGAAATATTCAAATTTTGCAAATTGTTTAGGGCTAAGTTAGTCCAGCCCTATGGCAGGTATGCAGAAAAATCACTGGTCACCTCAAATTTTTGCTTCCAAAGAGACCAAAATTTGGGAGCAAGTCCGAATTTTGCCCTATGATGTAACATAGACAAAAAATGGTAAAAAAATTTGTCTTGAAAATTGATTCCAGGGCCCAAAATTCAAAATATGGACTTAAATGCACCTGAAAATATCATATTTTGATGTGGTTTTATGTTTGAAAAAAACAGCATGCAGCCAAATTTGGTCTAATTTTGGCCAAAAATTACCACAAACTCAAGCAGCTGAAAGTCTCCAATTTAAAACAATTGGCTAAAAAAATATTATTTTCAGGTGCATTTGAGTCCATTTTTAAGACAAATTTTTTAAACCATTTTTTGTCTATGTTACAACATAGGGCAAAATTCGGACTTGCTCCCAAATCTGGGTCTCAGAGACCCGGTCTCTTTGGAAGCAAAAATTTAAAGTGCCCAGTGATTTTTCTGCATGGGTACCAGCCATAGGGTTGGTTTAACTTAGCCTTAAGAGGAAATTGGCTCACAATGTAATCCTAAAGAATGGGAAGTGTTTTAGGGCAATTGGGCTGGCGCAAACGGAGCTTTAGCGGAGTGTCAGCGCCCAGCCCCTCTTTTCGACCCAGGTGTACGTTTTCGGGGTTATTGCTAGATCTTAATTTTGATAAGGCTCTAGCTCATGACAGGAATCTTCAATCGTTCTAATTCCTGTTGCATTGGAAAGAGCATCTGCAAATTGTCCAAAACTCGCGAGGAATTGTCAGAAAACGGCAGAATTCTAGAGAAAATCGCTGAAAACCATTTGTCCGAACTCCTCCTCCTCCTTCTTCTTCTTCTCCTCCTCCGCATCTATTCAATGGACGATAGTAGGTATTCAATTGGCCAACAATAACGGGTCAGCAAAGACATAAGTGTATTTAATTCATATAGTCCAATTGGATAAACAAAGCATGCGGCTGTATGGTCAAGTGGTTTGATCGCCTGATGTGGATCTGTGAGGGCTGGGTTCGAATCCTCCTCATTGTAAATATTTTTTGTTTTACTTATAAAAAGTGGGAGAAATATCTGGTACCATCGGCAAGCCTAAATTGAATCTCTTTTCTCCCAAAAATTCGATTACCCTGAGTTCAAAGTCAAAGAAATACATCTACTACTAGTGGAATCTGCTGAGCCACCTGCATTTTGTTTTTGCGCGCAATGGAAAGAGCCTCTGAACCATACATTGTCTACGACAAATCGTCTAACCCGAAATTTTGTCGAATTTCTCCCCGGACGGAAATGATTTCTGACTTTTTATTTTTATTTTACTTTATTTTTTGGGTTTTTTAAATTTCGGGTAAAAGCAGTATTTTTTTTCCAGTTTGAGACATTTTGAACAGGCAGTTTGCTTGAGTTCTGAGAGGTGTAGGCTACATCTGAAGCATTATCGGCTGTCCCCTGATGCCTAGAAGGCGTGTGAAAGTGATTGTGAGAATATAACCTTGAGCTCTGGGTCTGCTTTTGTGATCGTTATGGCCCCTTTTTTTTCTTTTCTTTTATCCATCACAGAGTGAGGAACAAACAGCTGCACGATCAAGGTGCACTGAATTGAAAGTTGGGGGGATGACAGATGAGGCGGGTTTGAAATCATGATGTGTTTGGATCGCCATTGAGCAGCGCCTCAACAGCAGACAGGAAGGCCTTCCGCCCACCCCTCGCTTCCTTCGCCTTCTTTGCCCTTCTGGGCCTTTCTTTGTGAATTAATTACATTTTACATTGAAACATGTTTAAATACAATGTATAAACACGTTTACAACACTGTACAGCATGGAATTTGGTCTGGGTTAGGTGCTGGCTTTGAAATCCCATGTTGGCGAAAACGCAGTTGTCACAGTTCCATGGGACAGCCAGCCCCCTTGATTCCATGACCCCAGAAGCTCGCATGAGTGTGCTATGCTGTTATTACATTGTAACATGCTTAAATATAATGTACAAACACACTTACATCACTGTGCAGCATGGAATTCGGTCATGGTGAGATGGGAGTGCAACAATTTCATCCTGGCGAAAACGCAGTTGCCGCAGTTCCATGGGAAAGCCGCCCCCTTGATTCCATGACCTGAGAAGCTCTCATGAGTGTACTATGTTGTTTTTACATTGAATCATGCTTAAATACAATTTACAAACACGTTTACAACACTGTGCATCGTGGAATTTGGTCAGGGTGAAGTGGGAGCACAACAATTCCATTTTGGCAAAAACACAGTTGTCACAGTTCCATGGGACAGCCGCCCCCACTAATTCCATGACCCCAGAAGGTTCCTTGACTGTTCCATGCTGTTTTTACATTGAAACATGCAAGAATACTCTGTACTAATGCATTTACAACACTGTGCACTATGGAATTCGGTCTGGGTGAGGTGGAAGCACAACAATTCCATTTTGGCGAAAACGCAGTTGTCACAGTTCCATGAGACAGCCAACCCCTTGATTCCATGACCCCAGAAGTTTCCATGACTGTTCCATGCTGATTTTACATTGAAAAATGCAAGAATACACTGTACAAATGCATTTGCAGCCCTGTGCATCATGGAATTCGGTCTGGGTGCTTTGGATGTGCGACAATTCCATTTTGGCGAAAACGCAGTTGTCACAGTTCCACCAAAAACACAAAATACATGTAAAAAACATCTGCAAAGTAATCACCCACATAAAACAAAGCATAAAAAGCAATATTACGCTTCAAAACTAAATTTTATTGCATCCAAATAAATTTTATAACTCTTTTTAATATTTTTTTTATTTCCAGTTTAGCAAATAAAAAAATAAAAAACGTCAAACATGATAAACTCCCGTAAAAATGACTGGAAAACTTGAAATAATTTCAGGCTCCCTGAAACGCTCCATGAAAAACAACAGGAAAAATTTGCTAAAAATTTGCCTCCTGGAAACCCTCCATGAAAAACCTCCTGGAAATGAAAATATGGCTCATATTTCTTATTTTTCTCGTAATAAACGAATTTTTCAAGTTCAGAATTTTTGAAAATTTCAGGTATTTTACTTTTTCATGTCGGGCCTCCAAAAAAAATGACAATGTATGCTCTGAACTGCGCGCTAAAACAAAATGCAAATGTCTTAGAAGCTGATTCCACTAGTAGTATTTCTTTGACTTTGAACTCAGGGTAATCGAATTTTTGGGAGAAAAGAGATTCAATTTAGGCTTACATAGGGCTGGTCTAGATATCATCAACTTTTGACTGATGGATTTGGTTTGTGCTCATCAATATGGTCAAATTAAAGGTGCCTCTAGATCCAAAATTGGCTGAAAATTCAAAATCCGGCGTAAAAATTGTGACGTTTGACTTAAAATTTGGAGAAAATGACAAAACTTTGAAAAATTTGAACACTTCAGTTTTGGCAAAAATCGGAATTTTGGCCTATTTTTGGACCTTATTTCATAATAATGGCCACATCTCTAATACAAAGCTGAAATTTTGAAAATGGTTTTCAGGGCCAAGTATCCCACTATATTGCCCATCGATTGAGGCCAACTTTCAAAAATCCGTGTAAATGTTGTTTGTTGAGTTTCTTGACTCTTACAGACTCCAGTCTGCTGTCCAGCCAGTCACCGTTTCTTCCCCTGCCATATGGCATGTAAAATGAGCTAGAATTGTTAGAGCGATGTGCCTCGGGTGCTCCGTCCACTGACAGCTGCTCCTTCAGCCATGAATGCCGTCTAGGCTACGACTGCCAAGATCATCTTTGCTGCCCTGCTTCTGGTTGCCTTTTGGCAAGAGGCGGAGAGATGCAGGCAGCTTTGGGAAGAGCAAGAGGCTGAGAATGGATCTTGCAGACAAGGAGGAAGAAGAAAAGCCCTACAACAACAACTGTCCCGCTGGCTACCGAAAGTCTAAGCATCCCGACTATCGGACTCCCATTGCTTGCAACTCCGTCACTGATTGTTCTGTCACCGCTTTGTAGCAACTCTCCAATCTATTTCCGAGTCTAATTCCGACTAGCAGAACGGAAGCCCATTTGAAGGCCACTGCCCTACATACAAGGTCAGCTGTATATTCTCCCAGAATCCCTTCGCTTTTGCGCGGGGCCAGGACGTTTCGGAAAGCAGCTGGCCAAGTTCTGCTGCTATCGACCATTCTTCGCCTGATTCCCATGGCTTACTTTGGCAAATTTGCGATGTGAGCAAACTTCTAGCTTTGACATGGTGAGGAGCAGATATAGTGGACACCAAAGTCTCCATCAGTTGGTGAGCTTAATCCTTGTGCCAGCCAACTGAGAACACATTTAGCTGAGTAGTCATCGGTCCGAGCACGGCGTGGGAACTCTTTTGCTGGCTTACCGCCCCTTGTAACCCTCAATTATACTACGTAATAAATGACCTCCTTAAAACACTTATTTAGGCTGCACCTAGCAGACTGCACGCAGCCGATACATCATTTTTGGGAGAGTTTGATAGTAGACAATGGATCTGCTAGGGGACCTAAAATCTAGACTCCCTTTCAGAGAAATCCCACATTAAAGACACAATGGACAAAATAACACTATCGCCGATTGGTCTCATATTTTTCTATGGTTAGGAAACATCATGCTAAGCTTGCAAATGTACTCAGCTTCTCAGTTTTTAGATAAAAAGTCATAAGAAATAATAGCAGTGTCCCACGTTATAAAATATCTGGTACCATTGGCAAGCCTAAATTGAATCTCTTCTCTCCCAAAAATTCAATTACCCCGAGTTCAAAGTCAAAAAAATAAAAAATACACCTACTACTAGTGGAATTTGATTCTAAGACAATTGAATTTTGTTTTAGCTGGCAGTTCAATGGCTCTTTCCATTGCGCTTGCCACAGACTGGAGAACAGACGATCTCAATCAAATAAATGAAGGGATCCTATAAAATATCTTCACAGGAAATGGAAGAAGATAGAGTTGTATTCCGATACTTTGGCACAGTCCTAAGTTTCATAAGAACCCGCCAAATGCACGGTTCATTGCTGGAGCTTCCAAAAGCTCAATGAAGCAATTGAACGATTTGCTAACACGTATCCTTGTGGAAAAAAGCACTGGAAACGCTATGGCTGCACTGCAGATTTCAGCACCTTGTTCACCGCCTTAGAGCACAATGTCATTAGAAGGAAGCTTCACGAGATTATCGATGTCATAAGCAGGAAATATAGGTACACAACAATCGTACGATCTTGTCATCTCCCCAATAGCTTAACTAACAAGGTATACTCGGCTATCGCCAAGATGCGCGGCCTTTGGTCCAAATAAAAACCTCAAATAACATTACTATACCACCCATATGAATCACTGCCAAAAGTGAGCTGATTTTATTAAAAACTCCGGGATTTATGGATGATCGAATTTTTGAAACATCAATATTTTAGGTTTTTGACTAAATATGAAGAGATAATAAACATTTTAAAAAGTCCTTTTCTGAACTTCAATTTACCACCTTGATAGACGTTCATGCCAAAATTCAACTGATTTCATAGAAAAACCATCGATTTATCGATGTTCAAATTTTTGAAACATCAAGATTTTAGGTTTTTCGCCATAAATCAGGAAATAATTAATATTTCGGAAATTCCTTTTGCCAGCTTCAAGATATCACCTTAATGGACGTACCTGCCAAAATTCAGCCAATTTCATTGAAAAACCATCGATTTATGGATGTTCGAATTTTTGAAACATCAAGATTTTAGGTTTTTCGCCATAAATCGGGAAATAATTAATATTTCGGAGATTCCTTTTGCCAGCTTCAAGATATCACCTTGATGGACGTACCTGCCAAAATTCAGCCAATTTCATTGAAAAACAAGTGATTTATGAATTTTCGTATTTTGAAACATCAAAAAATTGAGTTTTGTGCGAAAATCGAAAAATTACGCCCATCCCAAAAAATGGCCTGGAGATACCACCCAGAAGGACCTTCATGCAAACAATTAGCCAATTTCGTTGAAAAACCGCGGAGGCCCGGCCCCGGAAAGACACATACCGGGGGGGGTACGAAGTCTTCGGACACCCTAAGATCAATTTTTGAAAATTTATTTCTCCACCCACAAAAACGCTAGAGAGCTCATTTTTTCACACAATGTTCCCCAAAACTCGCTTAGTATGTGCATAAATTGGCTGCTCATTTTGTTGCAGAGAACTGGAGAAATGCCAATTTTTGTGAGGGCGTTCAAAAATAAAACTGCCCCTTCATAAAAAATTTTTTACCTGCTTTCTAGGCTTCATTTCTCAGCCCCAGCCGAAGCTTTGGAGTTCAAAATTAAGCACAATTGAGGTTTAAGGGTCATTAACATTAACATAAATTTTTAAAACTCCAGGTGATTTCTATGTTGAGAAATTGCCTCCAATGTACACCATACATTTCCCCCGTCCCTTTGATTAATAACCACTACAACAGAGCAGTATTACTTTTGAACGACCTCAGAAAAATTGTAATTTCTCCAATTCTCTGTAACAAAATGAGAAGCCAATTTATGCACATACTAAGCAAGGTTTGGGGAACATTGTGTGAAAAAATCAGCTTTCTAGCGTTTTTGTGGTTGCAGAAATAAATTTTCAAAAATTGACCTTAGGGTGTCCGAAGACTTCGTACCCCCCCCCGGTATATATATATGCAGACAGACGGACGCAAAAATGGGGTAACTGCTTAAGCTGGCCTTGGCCGCCCGCCGCTTCGGGCAGGGCGCCAGAGCTCCTCCGGCCTCCGGGCACGGGTGCTACGGCCCCTACGCTTCGCCTAGCAAGCTTACAGTCTCTCCCTGCAGGAAATAAAACTGCTCATAAATGATATCACGAACAATGCGTTCGTTTTGTTTGCAGGCATGAATTTCCACCAGGTGAAGGCATTGCTATGGTATCTAGCTGTAGCCCTGCATTAGCGGACTGAGTCTTGTCAAAACTAGAATTTGACTTCATGACTAACAGGCAAAATATCACAACTGCAAAAAAACTAAGATACTGCAGGCTTGTTTTACTATCAATTATAAATCTGGTACCATCGGCAGGCCAAATGTGGGCCTCTTTTCTCCAAAATTTGGAATTGCCTCGAGTAAAAAGTCAAGGAAATACAATTTCTACTAGTGGAATCTGCTGCTTGGACAGTTGCATTTTGTTTTTGGCGCGCAGTTCAGTGTCTCTTTCCATGCGCGCCCAAAAACAAAATGCAGATGACGCAGCAGATTCCACTAGTAGAAATTGTATTTCCTTGACTTTTTACTCGAGGCAATTCCAAATTTTGGAGAAAAGAGGCCCACATTTGGCCTGCCGATGGTACCAGATATTTCTCCCACTTTTAATATAGTATAAAATGTAAAAATACAAATTTGATATTTTTGGCTATATATTTAGTTAAGATTTTATTAGATAAATAAAAAAGTGAATAAAAAAACTTATTTGAAAAATATAACGAAAAGGAAAAATTCGAAAATGAAAAATATAATGCAAATTCATTAGAAAATTAACATATTTTTGAGAATTTTTCTTGTCTTAAACTCAGGGCAATCGATTTTTGGGAACAAGGAGTATTTTTTTTGGTCTGCCGATGGTAACACATATTTCTTCCATTTTTAAGATAAAAAAATTAAAGAATAAAATAAAAGGATCAAAGAAGGTCTGAACCTGGTCATCTCTGAATCGAGTCAAATAGACAAGCCACTTGACCACACAGCCGCACAGCTTCCTTTGTAGACTTAGACCATATTAATTGCACAGAATTACCATTTAACCTTGCCAATTGATGCCTTAAGTACAGGCCGATTGAATACCTACTATCGTCCATTGAATAGATGCGGAGGAGGAGGAGAAGAAGAAGGAGTTCGGACAAATGGTTTTGAGTGATTTTCTAATAATTGCTGCAAGTTTTGGGCGATTTCTCGCGAGTTTTGGACAATTCAATGATGCTCTTTCCAATGCAAAAAGAATCAGAACGATTGGATTCTTCTGTGAGGAGCAGGAGCCTTATCAATTTTAAGATCTAGCAATAACCCCGAAAACGTACACCTGGGTCGAAAAGAGGGGCTGGGCGCTGACGGTCGCTATGCTCCCTCGCGCCAGCCCAATACACAATAAACTTATCCTAGGGCGCGACAGCGCCCTAGTTATGAATGGGTGATCGTGTTTTTGGGTGGTTGCATGTCCCGAGATTCAGCGCCTTGGATATTGAAAAAAACCATGGACATTTATACACCAATCGAAAGCTTGTAAGGAGATCTCGAGGGGGAAAATCGTAGAATTTTGATTTTAGCCTTAGAATTTTCGAAATTTTGAAAAAACCAG
Source organism: Ptycholaimellus sp. GST1_10 (assembly GCA_030248095.1). Lineage (NCBI taxonomy): Eukaryota > Metazoa > Nematoda > Chromadorea > Chromadorida > Chromadoridae > Ptycholaimellus > Ptycholaimellus sp. GST1_10. Next base: position 139,281 of record JASANA010011366.1, read on the forward strand.
AAAAAAGTGGTAAAAACATGACATCTCTGTCTTTGAAGTACTCTTATTTTAGAACAAAAGCGAAATTCAAAAATCCAAGAATTACGTGTTTTAGGAAATATCCTAGCCCATCTAGTGATATTTTTGGTGGCATAAGTTTTCTGGCAAAATTTCTCAATCAATTCACATTGGTAAAAGAGATTTGGCTCGATTTTGTCATCTACCCGTTTACCCAATGTTTCAATTCAGCTAAACTGCGCAGTTTTACATGTTCCGCTGCCCTCATTTTGTAATTGATGCTCAGGTTGTCATAGGACTGAACTATATCTAAGTTAGTGCATGTGCATATTATCCTAGGGGCAATCGCAGCAACAACTTTATCAGCTTGTGCATGGACATATATTATTATCCTATGATGCTCAGGTAGTAATTGCCCAGCCAAACACCATTTTCTCGAAGCATTGTTCATGTGGCAAACTCCTAGCCTTGTTCATGTGGGAAATTAAAAAAATGCCTTCCACATGAACAAGATTTAGACAAGAATAAAATGCTACAGCATAAGAAGCTTATGAATTTTCAATCATTAAAAAGAAATAGACAAGTTGTAAAACAATCGTGATTTATTTTGATTTGAATTTTAACATGTTCATTTCATTGGTTTTGTCCATCTAAAAACTCCACTGGTCATTCATAAGCAGGCGGCAATTTTGGCACAAAGAGCACAAAAACTTTATAAAAGTAATATAAACGAAAAGAACAAAAAAAAGAGAAAAAATGTAATAAAATGCCATAAAATTAATTCAAAAAAATTGTTTATTTTTGAGAAAACTAAAATTTATTTTTTAGGTGTAGAAAATGAACAATATCGAAATCAAATTGAAACAAGCTAAGGCAAAATTAAGTTATGTAAGCATTTGCAATATGATTAATTTTATAGTGAATCATGCTTCAATTCAATTGAGGACAAAAAATTAAGCTAAAAATTTTATTTATAAACTAATTTTTCAATATTATTTAAAAATTAAAGAAAATTGATAGTAAAAAAAGATAGAATACTTTATTTATGCCATAAATTGCCGCCTGCTTATGAATGACCAGTGGAGTTTTTAGATGGACAAAACCAATGAAATGAACATGTTAAAATTCAAATCAAAATAAATCACGATTGTTTTACAACTTGTCTATTTCTTTTTAATGATTGAAAATTCATAAGCTTCTTATGCTGTAGCATTTTATTCTTGTTTATCTATGGGTGGAGGCAGAAGTGACTGCCAGTCAGTCCCTGGGCAGAGTGAGGGAGTGAAAGGAAGGAGGAAGGTTATCGGCGTTGGTGAGGAAGCAGATGGAGCGCTCCACCTGCAACATAGACTCTTTCCGCTCCTCCTAAGCATGCTTCTCCTCCCAGCACCGAGTAGTTCCAACTCTTGCAGCTCTCCGACTCCAGACAAAGCTCGCAGCAGGCCTCCGCTTTCTCCTCCGCCTCTCTCTGCTCAACGGCAATCTCCCAGCATGAAGAGCGGAAAAGAATGGGCTAGTCCCCTTGCCAAGCCTGTCAACCATTTGCGCTTTTTCCCAACCACTTCATCCATGTACCCTTCCCTCCCCTTTCTCAACATCGGCGAAAAAGCACTTCTGCTGCAGCGATATCTATGTTAGAGACTTCCTCTATACAACGCCATCCACGCCAACGTTAGGTACGGTCAAAACGATTTGTATGCTCAGTTCTCATGTCTTTCATTTCCAAACCACAAAGAACACTGCTAGCATGAGAAACACTTTGGTAATCGCTATTTACGTCTTGTTAACAATCGTTCCTCATCATTTACCCCATTCCTCATTTTTGTCTGCCTTAACTGCATTGTTAGTTTTAGTGGAATTGTTTTATAACTGGTACCATCGGCAGGCCAAATGTGGGGCTCTTTTCTCCAAAATTTGCAATTGCCTCGAGAAAAAAGTCAAGGAAATACATTTCCTACTAGTGGAATCTGCTGCTTGGACACTTGCATTTTGTTTTTGGCGCGCAGTTCAGTGTCTCTTTCCATGTGCGCCCAAAAACAAAATGCAGATGACGCAGCAGATTCCACAAGTAGGAAATGTATTTCCTTGACTTTTTTCTCGAGGCAATTGCAAATTTTGGAGAAAAGAGCCCCACATTTGGCCTGCCGATGGTACCAGTTATTTCTTCCACTTTTAATATAGGATAGAATGTATAAATACAAATTTTATATTGTTGATTATATGCTTAATTAAAATTTTATTCCATATATAAAAAATTGTAGAAAAAAATTGTTTAAAAAATATGACGAAAAAAAAATATTCGAAATTGAAAAATACAAAGCAAAATTATTGGCACAACTTATTTTACAGAAATTTTCTTGACTTATACTCTGGGCAGACGATTTTTGGGAGAAAATAGCATTAATTTTGGCCTGGCGATGGTACTAGTTGATTTCTCAACTTCAAAAAAACAAAAATAAAAATGAATGTTTGAGAAGGATTCGAACCTTCAAGTTTTAGCCATATGTGCAATCGCTTTCACCACTTCACCACTAGTCCATATGATTCATTGAGTAAATGAAGAGCTAAGATTAAATAAATACTTGAGGCCCAGGGACCCGGGGAAGGGGATGGGGGAAGAAATGAATACCTACTATCGTCCATTGAATAGATGCGGAGGAGGAGGAGGAGGAGAAGGAGAAGGAGGAGTTCGGACACATGGTTTTTTGCATTTTTCATGGGAAAATAATTCGTTTTATGCAAAAGTCAAAAAAGAAACTATAGTCAATTCGATGTTGCTCTTTCCAATGCAAAAAGAATCAGAAAGATTGAAGCTTCCTTTGAGGCGCTAGAGCCTTATCAAAATTAAGATCTTGCAATAACCCTCAAAACATACACCTGGGTCGAAAAGAGGGGCTGGGCGCTGACACTTCGCTAACGCTCGCTCGCGCCAGCCCAATTGATGAATGAGGAGAAAAGGAAGCCGTCATTCTCAGCTGGCATTGCAAACGTGGGCGTCCGGTAGAAGAGCTCTCATACGGATGTCTTATGCTAATACCACTGGTGTGCAAAGAGTCCTCCTGACTTCCCGCAGAAAAAGAGCGGAAGCAGCCTCCAATCTCATTTCCTTCCCTTAAATTGCCTCGTCAACAGCTTTCTCTTTCATTGGAGGACGATGAAAATTTTGATTATTTTCCTTCTTTTCGTGAGCGAGGTCCAATCAAGACGCCATAGCTCCAGTAGAGGTTGAGAAGGAAGGCCAGGTTGGTGTAGGAAAAGAAAGAGATGGATGGTTGAGGACGGAGAGGAGGATGGAGCAGGCGGAGTTTCAGCCTCTGCGCCAACGCTGTGACACCGAGCCTTTCCGGCAGGACTTGCATCTGTCCTTCCAGCTACAACGTCCAGAACTACGTAGACAGCAATTGCTGGTGGAACCCCAAGACCTACTGCACCTGCTGCCCCTCCACCACCACCAACAATCGTAACCACTCCACCCTTCCAACCCACATCACCCTTCCAACCCAAAGCACCCTTCCAACCCACTAGAACTACTCACCTGCCCTAACGGCCAGCTGAGCAACGGGGCCTTTTGTTCTTTGGCTGGCAGCAGCTGCAGCAACGGCGTTTGCACCAATGTCTTCAACAGCGCCACATTCCTCAACAACGTCGTCTGCTGCCCCAGCACCAGCAACGGTTGCTTTGGCCTGGTCTTGGGGTGGTGATGGGGTGTGGAGGTAGGTGGAGGAAGTTTGCAGCAGCGACGTGTCCCGATGGTTCCGCAGCGCCGTCCACCTGCGTGGTGGGGAGTGCGGTCCCCACCTGCGCCTCTGGCTACGCCTGCACCACTGGCGGCTTCTGCTGCCGCTTGGCCGGTCCCCATTATCTCTCTCTCTCTCTCTTACAGCCCCCTTCCATTAATTCATTCACCTTTTCTCTCCTTCCAGTCTGTCCTAACGGCCTCCTCAATTCCGGCACCTGCACCACAGTGGGAGCCTTGTGCGCCAATGGACAGACTTGCACCAGCGTCTTCTACTCTGGCACCGTCAACTCCGCCACCGTCTGCTGTCCCTCTACCACCAATAGTTTCTTCCCCCTCTTAGCCTAGCCTATTGCTAGCCCAGCAGCCTAGCCTATTCCAAGCCCAGCTCACCTGCCCCAACGGCCAGCTCAGCAATACTGCCGTTACCTGCACTGCAGCGGGCGCAACCTGCACTAATGGCCTGTGTACCAGCGTCTTTAATCCATCCACATCGCTGACCAACATTGTCTGCTGTCCTTCTGCAGCTATTCGTTTCAACCTGCGTCATGCAATCAACCGAATGTCTCACCGACCTTTTCATTTGCAGCACAGCTTACTTGTCCAGATGGGCAGCTTAGCAATAGTGCGGTGTCCTGCACTACCGCCAGTGCAACCTGTACTAATGGCATCTGCACCAGTGTTTTCAATCCATCCACAGCGCTGAACAACATCGTCTGCTGCCCCTCCACAACCAATCGTAACTTCCCTTCAGCACCGATTCAAAGGAACGATAAGGGTTGTAGAACAGCGGACTTGCCCCGATGGGCAGCTGAGCTCAGCAGGGGTGACCTGTACTGTTCTGAGCGCTAGCTGCGGGACTAACGGACTCTGCACCAGCGTCTTGAACCCCAGCACGAACCTCAACGAGATCGCCTGCTGTCCCAGCTCCCTCAACGCTCCCTGCACCTCCGCGCTCCAGTGCGGCATCGGGCAGGTCTGCCTCACGCCGTCCGGCCAGAGCAGCGGGACTTGCGGAAACCCTGGTCCTTCTCTCTACCCCGCCTCCACTCCTTCATCCGGAGATCTGTTTGTTGCTCAGGCGGCTGTCCCGACCTCACGCTGTCCTCGGTCACCTGCACTGCGGCCACCCCCTGTCCGGCAGGCCAGAGCTGCCAGAATTTCTTCTGCTGCGGCGAAACGCCTCTTCCATCTTCCTGCCCGGCCAACACCGTCCGCCTGGACGCCTGCATCAACGGCCTCTGCGACATCGACAGCACCTGCGTCGATGGCTTCTGCTGCCGTTTGCCCTCTTCCTCCCTGCCGTCTCCCTGCCCTCTTCCTCCCTGCCATGGCCACTATTTCTCCTTAGGCTCCACGGCCAGTTGTCCTGCGGGACAGCTCCAGCGCGGTCTCTGCGTCAACGGCGTCTGTCCCACCGCCGGGGACATTTGCATCGGAAACGCCATCTGCTGCTCCAGTTTCCTGATCTTCCTTCTGCCCTGCCTCAGACGGAGGGAGGGAGACTGGTGGGAAGTTGAGACCCATCACAGACGCAATGTCTGCCGGGGGAGACCCAGCTGGGCGCCTGCGACACCTTCTGCACCTCCGCCAACAGCCGCACCTGCCGCAACGGCATCTGCTGCCAGACCAACTCTGCCGCTGCCGTTCCCCACCTACCTTTCTACCTACCTCTCCTTCTTCAACCACCTTTCCTTCTTCCTTCCAGTGCCCTCCCGGACAAACGGCACGCGGCAGCTGCGTCAATGGCCTCTGTTCCATCGGACAGACATGCGAAGGCGTCGGGAACGGGAATGCCGGCATCTGCTGCGGCACTTTTCGTCCACCTCATCTCCTTTCCTTCCAGACAACCTGTTGACCTCAGATGTTCAAATAACAGGCTCCCGATCCAGCAAATGCCACCTCGGCACCAACGCCGTCAAACGCTGCGACAAGGACGGCAACCAGTGCTCCACGCCCAGAAACTGCAATAACGGTGTTTGCTGCGAGGGTTTTCTCTTCTCTTTTCTTATCTTTCTCATCCTAAAACTGGCCCGTATCTCTTTCTAGCCCAGTGCGCCAACGGAGCCGCCGCTTCTACCTGCATCTCCTCCCCGCTATGCATATCCGGACACTCGTACACGAACAGCAGAATGAGTTCAAAAGGAGGAAAAGAGGTAGAGGGTTTGAGTTGCAAAAACGGCCTCTGCTGCCCGGTGTGTCCTAGCGGCTACGAGATGAGTCGGGTGAAGGGAAGGGAGGATTTCCCAGGCTCCTGCGCCATGAATCAGAACGGGGCCATTAGCGTGGATGGCATATGCTGCGCTCCTCTCCCCACTCGGTTCATCTTTCTTCTCCTCACTCCTTCTTTCTTCTCCTCCCTCCCTCTCATGCCCTGCCTCCTACAGGCGAGACCGAGACTCCTGCCCCGCCGGAATGGTCACCGCTGGGCGTTGTGCGAGCAAGCGCTGTGGATTTGGCGTCTGCGCCAACGGGCGCTGCTGCGAGGGTTTCCTATCTCTATTCTATGCCCCTGCCCTTCTCCTCATTTACGCCCACCGCCCTGTACTGTTGAGTTGTGCTACATCAATAGCAGTAGAGAGAGAGAGAGTGAATGAGGATGGGATGTGTACAGCGGAAAAGTGTGTGGACGGGAGCTGGGCGGTGAAGGCGAAGTCGGGCTCCGCACTCTGTCGTTTCAAGTCCGACTGCCCCTCTAGCTCAACCTGCCTCTTCGGCCTCTGCTGTCTTCAATAGAACCTCCATCAAGCCCATTTTCTCTCTCAGCCTCATTTGCACTTCCAATTCTAACTGGAGCCTTTCTCGATGATCTGTTTACGCAAAATGCAAACGAAGAACCAACACTGGACACACATTAGGGCAAGGCAAGACTGATCATTGCATGGACAGGGCGAAATGAGCCTTCTAGTTCTCCTTCTCATGACCTTGAGCCAAGGCAATGCCTACTACGGCTATGAGTACGGGTACTCTGGGCAGGGCAGTCTATATGGCTACGGAGCCTACGGCCGTAATCCCTATTACCCCTACGGCCGGCGAGGCCGCGTCTTGAATGGTCGTCGTCGGGTGCTTCTACCCAGAGCCAGGCTTCTCCTGCCTCCGCCCACCCTGCCACAGCCTCAACCCAGTTACAGCTCTCTCCCACAGAAGCAAACATCGGCTCATGGGCGGGTGCTAGGAAGAGAGAGTTTGTGCGGCAATGGACTGCCGGCCTTGGGGGGCGCCGTCTGCCCCGGTTGCCCGCCCGCCTTCCGTGAGGAGGTCCAGGCCGGCAACTGCCTCTGCTGCCCTGCACAGGCCACTGGTTCTGCTTCTCGCCCTCATCCTGCCCCACCACCAGCAGCATTGCTTGCAGCCGTCTGCCCCAACGGGGAGGTCACCCGCCAGCCCTGTGCACAAGACTCCCACTGCACTCAGCCAGACAAAGTCTGTCTGGAGGCCGGCTTCTGCTGCACCCCGCTCAGTAGCTCAACCCTGCTTCACTGTCCAATCAAAGATGATGATTGAGGCGGAGTGAAGGAGTTGAGAATGCGGTGCAGAGACGGGAGCCCAGCCATAGGCTGCGACGAGGAGCTGGGCTGCAGAGAGGCGGGCAAGAGCTGCCAACTGACAGAGTCTGGCTTCGCCTGCTGTCCCAGGCCTGCCAGCTTTCCTACCAAGGCCCCCGCTAGGGTTGCAGTGTAGACTGAAGTCTGAAGTTGGAAAAGTTTGGGGGTTGAGGTGAAAAGGCTGGTCTGCCCGAACGGAAGAGAGCCAGAGGCAGAGTGTGACAGCGCGGCGGCCTGCCTGCTGGGGGAGTCCTGTCTCCCGCTCAGCCCTTCCCGCTCTTACTGCTGCGCCCAAGAGCTGGGTAGCAGAGAGGCTTTGCTCCTCAGTCAAGCATTTGGCTGTGGATTGAGGTGAGGTTGAGAAGGAGCTGAGGCTTTGCTCTGACGGGAGGCCAGCCCTGGAGTGCGATGCGGAGTTTCAGTGCGGCGAAGCCGGAAGGAGCTGCCAACTGACGCAGTTCGGCTTCCTCTGCTGCCCCAGACAGGCCAGTCTCAGCACTAAGGCACCGAGTAGGGCGCTAAAATCAAGGGACAGGGATAGGCTTCAAAACGAAAGATGTTAACAGTTCAACTGAGGCGTGTTCTCTGTCCGGATGGGAGGGAACCAGAAGCGGAGTGCGCCTCCTCAGCCGCCTGCCTCCTGGGCGAGTCCTGTCTACCACTGACCAACTCCCGCTCATACTGCTGCACCGATAGGCCTGGTTCTTCACTTCTTTTTGTCTTCTCTGACAAGAATAGATGGAGATGCCATTGGATTTGCTCAAGTAGGTCCAAAATAAGGTTGACGACAACTTCTGTCCCTTCATTGATAGGGCGATGCAAGAGTGGCGCAGTGTCGCAGCGTGTTTGCGAGGCAAACGAGGATTGCACTGCCAGTTTAACCTGTCAATCTATCGGCTCTCCGCTTCCCAGATATTGCTGTCCTCCGTACATCCCCGCTCAAAGTTCATTGTTTTGAAGTTTCTCATGAACAAGGGTGGATTGCTTAGGTTCTGGAACGGACTTAACATCATTAAAAGGAAGCCTAGGTATTTACACTCATTCTTATCAATGCTTAAGCAATGGGCCACATTGCTCAAGCAGCAGCGAGCGAGTGTGGAATCGACGAAAAGCCGTGGGGACGTTGCAACGATATGAATGGGGCCACTTGTGATGCAGGTTGCTTTTTCACACTCCATGTTTCCAAGTGTACGCTGTCGTTTTCTCAACCAAAGGCTTCTGTCGTGGCCAAACCTGCTGCAAGCCGTCCAAAGCACCTTCCAAAAAGGCGTGTGTTTAGACAGCTTCACCAAAAGCCCAAAAACTAGGGGAATCAGGAGTGCACGTGGGACGAAATAGACCAAGGCCCTTGCCTAGACGGCCTCTGCGCTGTGGGCTCCATGTGCATGTACGGGCGCTGTTGTGCGCCTAAGGTCAGCTACTGCCTAGCTTGCAACAAAGATAATGAGAGCAAGAAGCCAGCTTTCCAGCCCAGCTCAGGGCCGTGCCCCAGAGGCCGCCTGCCCTCCGGCCTCCAATGCAAGGATGGAGCCGAGGCCTGTGAATCTGCCAGCTCTTGTCACAAGGGCGTCTGCTGCGAAGGTTCTCAGTTGATTGCCAGATGAGGTTGCTGGGATGAAGGATGAGTTTGAGCGGCCTGTGGGGAAGGGGAGTCAGCCGTGCCGCCGGCGGATGTGCGAGGCGGGAGTTTCTGCAGTGCCCGCAATCCCTGCTCCAAGGGTGCCAAGTTTGACACTCTAATAGCCTCGCCTGGTTCATGTGGAGGGGATTGGGTGGATTGTGAAGGTGCAAGAATGGACTGTGCTGCTTGGTGTGCCCTGAGGGCTACAGAGCCGTGGCGGAGCTGGACTCGGAGGGCTCCTGTCCCGAGGCGTACAGGGAAAGCATCATTGTCAACAACGTCTGCTGTCAGCTCAAGTCTTTTATTCACCCTTCTTCTGCCTAATTTTCCCATTGCTTATATTTGCTTACAATTTGCTTTATTTTTCACCTATTGATGTGCGACAAATGGCTCAATGGTTGAAAATGAATCGCGCTCACAAAAGCAAAAGAATTCAGAAGATAAACAACATGCACTGCGCTCATACACAACGCGCGCAAAATATCACATTGTCCTTGCTCACCAAAAATTCATTCATTTTTTAGTTGAGAAATAAAATAGGGCCATGAAAGTTCATTTCTCAGGTGTGACTAAAATGTAAAAGGGCGTTGAAGCCAATGGCTTTGGGAGCCAGCTGTGCAACTGCGGAAGGATTGGGGCTAGGGAAGCAAGCAGAGCTTGTCTTACCTCTCCCCTCGGCCTCCAGCGAGAAGTCTTCCGGGCTTCACGATCCCGCTGGATTCCAGTCCTCCCACCCTACCGCGCCAGATCAAATTCCGCCAATCCCCGATAAGGTTACTCTTTTCCATTGACTAGAAAATTCAAATATTTCAAAATGGTCAGTTGCGGGCAGGATGTTGGCCTCAATTCAATTGTTCAGTCTTAGTCCAATCAGTCCAATTCAAGTGTAAGGTTTAAGATGGAAAAATAGCATTTTTGTTAAATTTCGCGCGATAAAACAAGTTTCTAATTTTTTCTATTCCTCCCATCTCGTTCCTTCCATGTTTTCAGAAAAGATAAGCTTATGGTCACATAAGTTCTGTTCTGAGTTCTCTAGCCATGTAAATTAGTTTTTTCTCTTTTCTTGATAAAAACATTATTTTATCACCTTAATTGTCTTAATTTTCTCTCTTTATAAGGTTGTTATTCGGTAATAAATGAAGTAGGCAACAATTTGAGCCTGATAATGCGAAGGAGACAAGTGATCCTGCTTTCGTTCCTACTGTTTTGCGGACTGACTCAATGAGGACGCCCTCCCATCCTCAGCAGTTACCGCCACAGCAAGAGCGACCTGCCAGAAGGCTTGGTAGTCGAGTACCCGGTGGTCAACCCATTCACAAATGGTTCCTGTTTCAATTCATTTGAACTATTGGATGGTGACTTTGACATGCAGGTTTGCGTCGAAATTCTGCAGCGGACAGAGCAGTGGTTATCAATTCCTGCTGGAGGAGTTTGACTGGCTATCGTCTCGCCCCGAGGCGTCACTCAGTCGCAATGCCGTTCCCTTCCTACGCCCCCACGCCAACCCTCGCACCATTCAAGTTACCCACTTCTTTTCTACCAAAAAGTAGCAAAACAACTGGTGGCCATTATTTTCTAGATTTTCTTAAATAGAAAAATTAATAAATATTAGAAATAGGAAAAGAAAGAAAAAGAGAAATAGAAAATTTAATAAATAATAAATTTTAAAAAAATTAAAAATGAAATAAATAAATAGAAATTAAAATTAAAAGGAAAAAGAATAAATATGCCTAATTGTGACAGGCCAGTTCGTTTGCGGTGAATGCACATTCGGTAGAGGGCTGGGCTGGACGTCGCTACATCTGCTGCGAGGGTCCCAACAGCAGCTCTACTTACGATTTCTGGGAAATGGTCTGGCAGGTTTTACCCAAGTCTTGAACTATGCCTTCTCCAGCTTCTTCCAAGCATCTTAAGGAGGGCGTGGGTGCAATCCTGATGCTGAACACGCCGTTCGAGGAGCGCCTCTTTCCCAAAACCTACAACCCATCCCACGAAACCATCCAGTACTGGCCGCTGAAACAAGGCGAGTGCAAGGTTTCTCCTCTATGCCCAGGCTTCTTCTTCCCAACACTTACAAAGCTACACAGCACTTCGCGCCGTGGAAAATCACCTGCCTCTCCACTGCTCTGAAATGTCACCCAACGGATGCTGAGAGCCTGAGCTCTGCTGACTCCAACGCCGTCTATCGCATCTCTCATCTCAGCCTCTTGGTTTCTCCATTTTTCCCGACGCGTTGCTAAAGCAGATATCTGCTTCCTTGAAGGATACGAACCCGATAACGAGGCCGGCGCCTCGTGAGCTGCTTCACATCTGCTACTACCGCTGGCCGGACGGGGAAATACCCCTGCCTCCCCCCGGCCGCCCCGACGACTATGAGTCCACCGCTTCTGCCTTCGTCGACCTACTCCGCCTGGAGCTGGGCCCAGTCCCTGCTCCCGTCCTTGTGCACTGCCACGCGGGCATCGGGCGCACCGGGGTTCAAAAACCTCTCCTTCCATCAAACTTTGACCTGCTCGGCGGCATGGTATAGGTGGCAGTGGCGCTGGACATTGGAATCGGGCGGCTGCTGTCGAAAGGCTTTGCGGATGTGCGGGACACGGTGCGTGGGATCCGACAGCAGCGCCCGCGCAGCATCATGAACGTCTGGCAGTACGCCTACGTCAACCTGGCCCTCGCTCGCCTCGCCCTCTCTACTTCGCTTATCCCAGCCCATCCCAACCTCTTCCCTCTCTCACCTCACAAACAGCAGCCGCATCGTCGAGGTACTTATTTCTCTGCTCCCTTCTCTTGTCCTTCTTTCTCCTCTGCGGATGTGCGGGATACGGTGCGTGGGATCCGGCAGCAGCGCCCGCGCAGCATCATGAACGTCTGGCAGTACGCCTTCGTCAACCTGGCCCTCGCTCGCCTCGCCCTCTCTACTTCCCTTATCCCAGCCCATCCCAACCTCTTCCCTCTCTCACCTCACAAACAGCAGCCGCATCGTCGAGGTACATCTTTCTCTGCTCCCTTCTCTTGTCCTTCTTTCTCCTCTGCGGATGTGCGGGATACGGTGCGTGGGATCCGGCAGCAGCGCCCGCGCAGCATCATGAACGTCTGGCAGTACGCCTTCGTCAACCTGGCCCTCGCTCGCCTCGCCCTCTCTACTTCCCTTATCCCAGCCCATCCCAACCTCTTCCCTCTCTCACCTCACAAACAGCAGCCGCATCGTCGAGGTACATCTTTCTCTGCTCCCTTCTCTTGTCCTTCTTTCTCCTCTGCGGATGTGCGGGATACGGTGCGTGGGATCCGGCAGCAGCGCCCGCGCAGCATCATGAACGTCTGGCAGTACGCCTTCGTCAACCTGGCCCTCGCTCGCCTCGCCCTCTCTACTTCCCTTATCCCAGCCCATCCCAACCTCTTCCCTCTCTCACCTCACAAACAGCAGCCGCATCGTCGAGGTACATCTTTCTCTGCTCCCTTCTCTTGTCCTTCTTTCTCCTCTGCGGATGTGCGGGATACGGTGCGTGGGATCCGGCAGCAGCGCCCGCGCAGCATCATGAACGTCTGGCAGTACGCCTTCGTCAACCTGGCCCTCGCTCGCCTCGCCCTCTCTACTTCCCTTATCCCAGCCCATCCCAACCTCTTCCCTCTCTCACCTCACAAACAGCAGCCGCATCGTCGAGGTACTTCTTTCTCTGCTCCCTTCTCTTGTCCTTCTTTCTCCTCTGCGGATGTGCGGGATACGGTGCGTGGGATCCGGCAGCAGCGCCCGCGCAGCATCATGAACGTCTGGCAGTACGCCTTCGTCAACCTGGCCCTCGCTCGCCTCGCCCTCTCTACTTCCCTTATCCCAGCCCATCCCAACCTCTTCCCTCTCTCACCTCACAAACAGCAGCCGCATCGTCGAGGTACTTCTTTCTCTGCTCCCTTCTCTTGTCCTTCTTTCTCCTCTGCGGATGTGCGGGATACGGTGCGTGGGATCCGGCAGCAGCGCCCGCGCAGCATCATGAACGTCTGGCAGTACGCCTTCGTCAACCTGGCCCTCGCTCGCCTCGCCCTCTCTACTTCCCTTATCCCAGCCCATCCCAACCTCTTCCCTCTCTCACCTCACAAACAGCAGCCGCATCGTCGAGGTACTTCTTTCTCTGCTCCCTTCTCTTGTCCTTCTTTCTCCTCTGCGGATGTGCGGGATACGGTGCGTGGGATCCGGCAGCAGCGCCCGCGCAGCATCATGAACGTCTGGCAGTACGCCTTCGTCAACCTGGCCCTCGCTCGCCTCGCCCTCTCTACTTCCCTTATCCCAGCCCATCCCAACCTCTTCCCTCTCTCACCTCACAAACAGCAGCCGCATCGTCGAGGTACTTCTTTCTCTGCTCCCTTCTCTTGTCCTTCTTTCTCCTCTGCGGATGTGCGGGATACGGTGCGTGGGATCCGGCAGCAGCGCCCGCGCAGCATCATGAACGTCTGGCAGTACGCCTTCGTCAACCTGGCCCTCGCTCGCCTCGCCCTCTCTACTTCCCTTATCCCAGCCCATCCCAACCTCTTCCCTCTCTCACCTCACAAACAGCAGCCGCATCGTCGAGGTACTTCTTTCTCTGCTCCCTTCTCTTGTCCTTCTTTCTCCTCTGCGGATGTGCGGGATACGGTGCGTGGGATCCGGCAGCAGCGCCCGCGCAGCATCATGAACGTCTGGCAGTACGCCTTCGTCAACCTGGCCCTCGCTCGCCTCGCCCTCTCTACTTCCCTTATCCCAGCCCATCCCAACCTCTTCCCTCTCTCACCTCACAAACAGCAGCCGCATCGTCGAGGTACTTCTTTCTCTGCTCCCTTCTCTTGTCCTTCTTTGTCCTCTGCGGATGTGCGGGATACGGTGCGTGGGATCCGGCAGCAGCGCCCGCGCAGCATCATGAACGTCTGGCAGTACGCCTTCGTCAACCTGGCCCTCGCTCGCCTCGCCCTCTCTACTTCCCTTATCCCAGCCCATCCCAACCTCTTCCCTCTCTCACCTCACAAACAGCAGCCGCATCGTCGAGGTACTTCTTTCTCTGCTCCCTTCTCTTGTCCTTCTTTCTCCTCTGCGGATGTGCGGGATACGGTGCGTGGGATCCGGCAGCAGCGCCCGCGCAGCATCATGAACGTCTGGCAGTACGCCTTCGTCAACCTGGCCCTCGCTCGCCTCGCCCTCTCTACTTCCCTTATCCCAGCCCATCCCAACCTCTTCCCTCTCTCACCTCACAAACAGCAGCCGCATCGTCGAGGTACTTCTTTCTCTGCTCCCTTCTCTTGTCCTTCTTTCTCCTCTGCGGATGTGCGGGATACGGTGCGTGGGATCTGGCAGCAGCGCCCGCGCAGCATCATGAACGTCTGGCAGTACTCCTTCGTCAACCTGGCCCTCGCTCGCCTCGCCCTCTCTACTTCCCTTATCCCAGCCCATCCCAACCTCTTCCCTCTCTCACCTCACAAACAGCAGCCGCATCGTCTAGGTACTTCTTTCTCTGCTCCCTTCTCTTGTCCTTCTTTGTCCTCTGCGGATGTGCGGGATACGGTGCGTGGGATCCGGCAGCAGCGCCCGCGCAGCATCATGAACGTCTGGCAGTACGCCTTCGTCAACCTGGCCCTCGCTCGCCTCGCCCTCTCTACTTCCCTTATCCCAGCCCATCCCAACCTCTTCCCTCTCTCACCTCACAAACAGCAGCCGCATCGTCGAGGTACTTCTTTCTCTGCTCCCTTCTCTTGTCCTTCTTTCTCCTCTGCGGATGTGCGGGATACGGTGCGTGGGATCCGGCAGCAGCGCCCGCGCAGCATCATGAACGTCTGGCAGTACGCCTTCGTCAACCTGGCCCTCGCTCGCCTCGCCCTCTCTACTTCCCTTATCCCAGCCCATCCCAACCTCTTCCCTCTCTC